>SOMO01000155.1:188280-198594 GCA_028128575.1 Paedocypris carbunculus
TTTGGAGATTAAGTGTTTATTTGACATTTATTTATCACAGGCTTTTTGCAAAAACAAGCAAGGTTTTTACAATATTGTGATCTAATCTAATATAGAGGACATGTGGTATAATTATATTATATTTGTCATAGAAATAATATTTGTATACAGTATATTGTATAAAAGTATTGCATATACTGTGTATTATTTAAATATCCAAACATGTTTAGAACATTTCCACAAATAATCAAAACGTAACCTTTTTAAGCAAAAGTTAAATGGTGTAATACTGGAGGGACTGATTTAAATAATCACATGATTTACCTGCTCATGGATTTGACTGAAACACCTGTCAGTTATTATTGGCCACCACGTTTTTACCTACTCTGTGATTGGTCGGCCACCAATCCAGCGTGTGTGTCCCGCCTCAGGCCCGAGGGTTGTTAGGATTTTTAGACCTATTAGTCATGGGAATTTGTTGTAAGCTAAAAAAGAGAGGTGTGTGTGTGTTTGAGAGAGAGTGTGAATATGTACCTTTTGAAATGTATCATTATTGCGCTAAATGTATATACGTCCGTCTTAAGGCCGTAGTAGTAGATATCAACTCATCCCAAAAACGTTTCGGTTTGGTCTCAGTCGTGAATCACGTTCAGAACGGACGACCCCTGTCAGGAAGAGTGTGGGGTCCGCGCTACTCGTCTTAACACTTTCTCACGGCTTGACGTCTGTGAAGACAAGGCCACTCACTCGCTAGTGATATGCTAGCCTTGGCAGAAGCTCTTTTACTGCCCCACAGAAGCCCGTGTGAGACCCCGCTCTGTGCCCACCCTGTCACGTTGCAGTGGAGAGAAGTCAGACGAGTTCATCAAGCCTTCGCTTCGGTTAGTGGCTCAGCAAAGTCAGGAGAATCGATAACACGCCACGCCATTAGCCTTCGCCGCTGCTCTGTTCAAATGCGTCCGACTGGGTGAGACGGGTTTGAGAGCCTTTTGCTTCTTCTGGACCGGTCACTGATGCCCGTGGAGGAATCTGATACACGGCCGATGAATGCCCGCCATTGTGCTGCTCCACTCGAGCCTTTCTGGCCTGTGAAAAGGCTGATGGGTCTTGATTGCTTGGTGAAGAATCTCTAAACACTGATGCGTTTCAGACACATTCCTCCGTTTATCACCTGACCTTCCCAACAATAAATGGCATTGTGATGACGTGGTGGTGTTTGCGTATCACTTTTGGTCGCTTTTCGGCTTTGACGACTTTACCGAGGTGATGTTGGGTGAGAAACCATCATCGACTTCTCAGGAATCGACCAAAACTTGCTTCTCTTTACTGAACGTCAAAAAAATATGATAAATCTGACTCAACTAGTTTAACTATGATATTAATTTTTAGTAGGTATTTTAGTTGTTTTTCTTAGGTCAATCAGAGATGCAAAAATCTATACTTGTTTTAGCTACTTTTTTCACATTGGAAAATATTTGAGGATTTCAAATGAGTTTACTGGTATTCCAAAGTGTTTTGGAACTCCATCTTTTCTTGAAGGCACACCGTGGCGTTGTGAGGAAGGATTACAATTTTAACTTTTTTTTTGTTCTGAATTTACCACATGCAGTGAATGGATTCACATCTTAATATGGCAGCAAAAAAATCAGCTGCTTAATTTTCTTTTTGCTTTGTAACCTTGTGTCAGTTCCAGATTCGGAAGAAATAATCCACGTTGGCCTTTCACAGATTTCCTAAAGCATTCTTTCAATGATATTTGTTTTAATACTTTTATTTTACATTTAATGGCTGTGGCTGTGAAAATATAATATAATAATATAATATAATATTTTATTTTTATCATCTACATTCTTGGTTTTAGTTGTTTTTTGTTTCATACCATACATGCCACTTTTAAAGTAGTTTCACTCACTCAGGCTGGTGAGAAAAGTAAAAAAATAAATGGCTAGCGTTACATAACTGTGTATCACAGTGATAGCTTTTCATTTGAAAAATTCTTTACGAGTGCGTGAACTTTTTTTTTTTCTTTCTTGACGTATGTGTGATACGTAATGTAATTTGTTAATGTTTGTGCATTTTTGAAGATCTTTTTTTTGTCGTTCTGTTGCCTGTAGTTTGACAAACGTTTTGCTCTTTACCAGATAAGCGCGAAAATAGCTCTTTTCACAATCACCAATGTTTTCAGATTTTTCAAACACTGGTATTGTCAGATTTATTCTCCAGTAATGTCAAGTGTAATTAAATTATATTCCATAAACTCAATTGGGTACAAACTATTGCGTAATTGACTAATAAAGCTGATTTAAATTCACTGGTGGAAGGCAACCGAAGCAGGTTCTTCATTGGTCAAATAATAACGAGGCGATTGTTTCAACTCCATCAGAAACACTGCTGAGATTAAGTCGCTACCATACGATCAGCGCGGGACGGGGCGGGGACAGCGCCACTCCTCGCCTCTGCGTTACATAAGCACCGGAACATTCCTATTCAAACCGCTGCGATGTAGAGTTATATTTAAATTAATTGTCCAATTTAAATTAATTTGAAATTCCAATGTATGAAAAGGGGATTTCATTAAATTTTTTGCAGAATTATGAAATTCATACATATAATAATGGGTAGTTTTATTAACTTGTCTTTTAGTGACTTGCCAATCTGGCGAATAGGAAATTAGCTCTTATTATTAGCAGTATGTGCTGTTAAATAGGATTTTTTTTTTTCAATTTAAAAATAAAAATAAATCAATCTAATCTCAATGTTGGACATAACTCCGCCTAATCTCGGGCGTGGCATTTACCTGACCTGGATAATTTTCATATGAGCAGCTAAGGCGGGGTCACATTAGTGCTGACAAGTATTACAGAAAAGCATTTAAAAATAGTGGTAATTATTACGTAATTCTAACATAATGTAATTTTTTATGTACTGTATGTGAATGTTTTTTTTTACTTGTCTGTGACAAAGAAAATAGAATAAACTGAGTACAGCGCTCTGTCATATTCTTGATTCTACATTTTTATCACTGTGTACATATTAAGACAGACAGATTCCAGTGAAGTTAGGTGATTAGACAGTCAAACCTGATTGAGATATTTCAGCTCTTTTCTGCGTAATCCAAATAATCCGCAGCGGGTTAAAGAGTTTGTGCGTAGGATTTATGGCTTCGACTATTAAAACAAGACTTTTTAGGGTCGGTTTCCATAAATCAACATTTTTTTTTCCTGGTTTGGAATGTTTCTACCGCAGTAAACATGGATCGTCTCCCAAAAAAATACAGTGGAGGCAAATTTCCACTTGACTTTTAGCTTTTTATTATTCATTGTTGTTTGTCGTTTGTTATTCATCTTTTTTCCTCAATCACTCATTTGTATTTTCCTCGAGTCTGTTAGTTATGCTTAATAATTGCCGTTTCATTGGTTACATTTGTTTTTTAAATGCGTGTAATGACATTTTCATTGTAAATTTGACATTTGACATTTATATTAAAATGAAAAATTACAAAAAATATTAATAATTTAATTTAAAATAATAAAATAAAATATTAAAATGACTAAATCTAATAAATAAAGCCCACATGGTGTGTGTGTGTGTGTGTGTGTGTGTGTGTGTGTGTTTGTGTGTTTGTGTTTGTGTGTGTGTGTGTGTGTGTGTGTGTGTGTGTGTGTGTGTGGTGCTCGTCCCGCCTGGCCGTGAGTTTGAGAAGGTGTTTGTGCTTCTGTCGCTTCAGACTGAAGGAGAAACCGGAGCTGCACCACAAGTGTNAAAAAATCTAAATGGTTACAAATTAGATAAATGTTTCGAAAACTTGGTTCTGCTGATTAGTTGACATAAATATTTGATTTACATAATTTTTTTTAAAAGAACAGGATATGAGCTTGTAGAGCTCTGAATTTAAAGTTCTCTTTGTTGGGTTTTTTTTGGCTAAATTTATTTTATCCGTTTCCCTCACCTGGATTTTCATTTTAATGTGTGGTCGATGTAGAAGCCAAACTCAACCCGTGATAGAATACCTTGTCGCCTGACCCCACGGCTGCCCACTGCTCCGGGTTTGTGTGTGTATCTACACTGGATGGTACGGTTTCGATTCGGCCTGTAGTAGCTATGTAGCGAGTGTAGCCGAGTGAGCGATATGATCTGTGTTGTGTGGCCGTGTGTTGTCGTCTGTCTGTGTGTTTCTGTCAGTCTTTTTATATCCTCTCTGATCTTCATTATAGACCCGGCTGCCATTTTTCTTCACGCTTTTAAAGTCACATTCTTTGCTGCTGCTCTCCTCTAGAATGGTTGATACACTCATAGCTGAGGAGCTTCAAGTGTGTGTGTGTGTGTGTGTGTGTGTGTGTGTGTGTGTGTGTGTGTGTGTGTGTGTGTGAGTGTGTTTGTGTGGAAGAATGTGTTATCAGGCCCAGCCTTCCGTGGTTTCTAATCCTCTGTCCCCTTTCCCAGCCCCAAGCTCTCTCTTCCAATATATCTCTCTCTCTTTCACTCTCTCTCTCTTTCTCTCTCTGCCAATGTCTGTCTTTATATTCCTCTCTCTTTCTCTCCCCCTCTCTGTCTTCCGCCCTCTCTCTTTCTCTTGTTCTTGTTCTTCTCTCCCACTCTCTCTTCTGTTGTGTTGTCTGTCTGTCTCTTTTAGTCTCTCTCTCTCTCTCTCTCTCTCTCTCTCTCTCTCTCTCTCTCTCTCTCTCTCTGTCATTCTTTTCTTCACTTATTCATATTAATATCTCTTGCGCTTATTTTGTTTCATTATCTTTGTTTATTATTCTGTGTACCTTTCTGTTATTTATTCTTTTTCTCTTTTTTTCCACATGTATTGTTTATTGAGCATTTTTATTTACATTTTTTTTTTCAATTTATTTTTCTTTCTCTAGCTCTCTTTCTCTCTGTTTGCTTCTCTCGCCATCCCTCTGTCTCACTCTCACACTCTCGCCCTCTTTCTCTTTATTTCTGTCTGACTTCGGCTATATATGGGGGGAGGGATGATCAGATCATGTGACTCAAGCCACACCCCCAGCTGGCATGAAGTCAACGGTTGAGTCCGTTCATCATTCCGAGTCATTGTCCCAGACTCCACAAGTTCCGAGGGAGGAGTAAAGAGCTTCTCAGAGGTTTTCTTCTGTCTGTTACCCATTCTTCTCATGCTTGATGTTTGCCGTCCATGGCTCTGGTGGGCATTTGTGGACACCAGACCTGCTGTCCACCGCCTCGATCAGCCGCTCAGACGAGTAACGCGACACACAGCGGGTGTGTTGGACAGTGGTGGACAGCTCGTGGTGTGTTATGTGCTTGCGAGCGGTCTGCTGTGGAAACGCTGAAGCAGCACTCGGCCTGAAGACCACTGACATGCTGCCGTTCCTCAGGCCAGTCAGAAATCACAGCGCTTGTTCAGCATGGAAAGACCAGACGCACGACACGAGATGTTCTATGATGTCATATTTTATTTTTTTTTTGTTGTTGTTCAATCAATCCATTAAGTAATCAATCTGTCTGTCCTGATATTCGTTCATCCATTCATCAGGTGTCTGTCTGTCTTAAACTGTCCTATCTGTTCGTCCATTTATCCGTCAACGTATCTGTTCATTTGTCTGTCTGTTATCGTAGTCTTGTCCATATATCTTTCTATCACTGTTTTTTTGTATGTCCTCCTGACTTCCTGCTCATGTTTGTCTTTCTGTCTGTCTGCTGTGTTTCTATTCGTGTATCTGATATCAGTCTGACATTGTGTCCGTCTGTCTGTTTCTCACTTAACAAAACTATATTGTTTCAACTATATTGTGGCTTGATTCATATTTTCCGCGTTTGATCGACAGTTCTCTAAAACGGCGTCATTATTTTTAGTTTTTTTTTCTCATCCGAATATTCCATCCCGCTGTTATCTACACCAAACCACACTACTATCTAATGAGGACAAAGTGTTTGACACGTCACGAGTGAGAAGAGTTTGAAGAAGTTTTTGTGAGGGCGAGAGAGAGAGAATCCGAGGAAGCCCAGCAGGTCCAGGTCACTGCAGGCCAGAGGAGGAATTTAAAGGGAGAGAGAGAGAGAGGTAGAGAGAGAGATAGAGGGAGGGAGGGGTGGGTGTGGGGGGTAGAGCCCTGCAGTAAAGAACAGTGTGTTCTGTTCATTCCAGGGCAAGGACTATTTGTGCGGTTTTGCGTGACACACACAAACCGAACCGATGGATGAAGATGCTGATCGTGGTTTGTGTGGATAAGCAGGTCTGAACTCCTGGCGGAAGTCAACCTGTCTTACTTCCTGTCTGTGTGGTGACGAGTCTGTGTTTGCGTGTAATGCATCGTCATATTTTTTCTCCATTTATTTGGTGTTTTAAGTAAAGTTTAGTCACTTGACAAATGCTAATATGTGATTTCAATAAGCGTGAACTTAAAGGGTGTGAGCGAGCGAGTGAGTTTGTCGTTTGGGCGTGTCGGTTAATCAAGAGCCACGCCTCTCTTCATCTCTCCCTGTGCTGGTGTGGGTTTGTTCCTGGTCTCTGGTTTCCTCCCACAATCCCAAAACGGGCAGATGGGTGTGTCCCGCTCTGTGATTGGTTAGCCACCAATCCAGGGTGTGTTTCAGTTGCTGGGATTGAAAATAGAGATGGAATTTATTAAATTTTTTATTAGTTTTTTACTTCTTAAACAACAGATTTTTTTTGGGGGTGGTGAAATGTACTATTCATTAACTTCATCACCTATATTGTATCGCTTTACACCATTAATTCATTCTCATTCATTTTATATTAGTATTTTACGTTTTGTGCAAACTCGAGATGTTTCAAGATGCTTCATACGGCCCAAGTGTTCTGACAGTGAAGGGCTTCTGAAGCTCCTCTCGAAGAAACATCGCCACTCAGAACGCGCTGACACACAAACACACTTTTTTTGATGGATAAATAGCTGTCTGTGCAAAGAAACAGCAGAGAATTGACAGTACTCCATCATGTGGATTAAAAAGAGGCCAGGGCTTAATCTACCTGAAGTCGAGAAGTGCGAAAATAATTTTTTACATCTCCTCAATAGCCACTGTCAATTTTATATTTTCATAATCTACACAATTTTATAGTACTGTATTTATAATCCAATTTCACGCATTTTTGTTACCAGTCTAGTGGAGATTACGTTCTTCCAGACTAATACATTTTATGAATTTTAATGAATGGCAATATATTATTGGTTTAAAAATCAGCATCAAGGGGAGGGGCTAGTGCAGAGTGGGATTGTTCGGTTTCAGTGTCTTGCTCGATGACAAATCAGAGGTGGAACACGTCTGAATCTTGCCAACTTTCTAATCATTGAGCCACTTGTTGTCAACTTGGCTTGTTGTGTAAAAATCCAGATTGTGAGTTATTAAATAATCCAGGTGTGTAAGTACTCAAATAGTACGCCGATTTATTATGTCTTTCTCTGAATTGATTTATTTGTCTAATCACACTCTTCATAATTTGAATAGAACCTATTAGATAATTGATTAATAAAATTGTGACTTTTCTTCGTATTTATCATTCTAATCTTGTCATCTTGAACTCCAAATTACACAACTCAGCTGCTTTACCTGCTGTGGATTACAGATCTACAAAATGACAAAAAGAGGCCATCTGACAATGCGCAAAGAAACAGACGCAGATCTTTACGCAAAGTGCCGTAATGACCGGTGTAATGGCCAATAAACATTTGCGCGAGTATTTAAATACCGCTAAGCCGCTTCAGTCAAGTGATTATCAAAACACGACAACGGAGGATGTCATTTTGTCTCCGCCGCCCACCTCCTTTTCTCAGCCGCGGCCGCGCGCTCCTATTATCCCTGTCGGCGAAGCCTCTCCGTGATCGTCTCCGTCACTTCAGCGAGTGAGTCATCCTCGCCCCCCCGAACAGCGTTCATCCACCTTTCCTTTCAAGCTGTGGGGTGTCTGACCTAAATCTGGAGAGGAGGAGGAGGAGAAAATGGATGCGGGGAGAGACGTAGGGGGTGGTGATGGAGAAGTGTCGGAGAGGGTTGTGGGGGCTACGAGACCACTGATGTTGGCGGCAAATTAGCATGTGTGCTAATCGCGCTTCACCCCTGAGAGCCGAGACAGACGGAGATGCAGTGGGATTGTGTGATGTCATTATTAACGTTGTACTGTCTAAACACACACGCAGGCATTGAATGAAATGGAGGATGGACCCTTGTTGCTTTCTGATTGCCGTGAATAATTGAGAAGGGTTGAAGGCGTTGACATCTCAAAGTGGCAGCCATGAGAACCTCTGCGTCTCAGAACATCTCATTTTTCTCCTCTTTTTCGAATCAAAGCGCTATAAATAGCCCGGCTCCCTCCCTCGGTTGCTTCTCTCGTCGGCGTAGCGCGAGAATCATGCAGCAAGACAGCGAAGGCTTCCACCGCGCAGGTTTAAACCCGCTCAGTCTTTTGTTCCGGAATCTGGAGATTCTCTCACACGCTGGCACGGCGAGAAAAGACGCCGCATGCTGTCAAACCCCGCTCCTTTGTGTGCGCCGCTGGTCGCTTTTTCAACCGTGATTGGTGGAAAGGCTCAAACTGGATGGAACGATTACGAAACCCTCCCATCGCGAGCATGGGGGTGCGTGGGCTGGCACACTACCCCTCGCGCCAAGAAGCTTCTAGAGTGTTTACAGGCCTTTGTTTTGATCTCAAGCCTAACCTGTCTCTCCCTCTTTGTCTCCTGCCAGACTGCCTGCAAGGTTGAGGAGATTTGGGGTGCACCTCAGACCCCTAGATTCCTCCGATGAACCCCATCAACTCCATGAAACCTGCCCTGCCTCCAACGCCACACAGGTCAGTTCAAGCTCTGGCCTGGAAGACCTGCAGACCATCACACTCGTGTTCTCTTCTTCAGTGACAACTATAGAACTTGATTAAGCACAGATGTTCCTGAGAAATAAATGTAAACATACATATGTAACACACACACAATTGTGCGTACGTATAAATAATATACCCTATCTTAAGTAGAAGGCCACCGTGCCAGATGAGTTGAAAAATCAAATGCCTTGGCGTTCTATTCGAGATTTTAGTGTACAATGCTTACGATATCTGTACGATTTTGACTTGTCATGGTGGAGTTGCACCGATAAGCGTTTACATTATAATTAGCGCATTGACCTTTGTGACATTTTACTCAAATACAGTCGACTCCTGTTAATTGGGACGCGACCATTTAGCCCCAATAAAGGAGCACAAATTGGCGTTAAGTGATATGATTTAGACTTTCAATCAACACCTGTCTCTCGTAATTTTAATATAGTCTGGAGTGGCCATATTTACCATCACCTCGCTTTCTTTCTTCACTTTCTTTCTTTCTCTCTTTTCACCCTCTGTTCAGATTATAAAACATTAATTAACATTGAACTTTAGCTTCAAAACAGTTTTTGAAAGCCCGTTAATATCAGTTTACCATTAAATTTGATGTAAAATATAAAAATGTTATAAAATCACATTTAGTAAAATCAAATATGGCTCTACTTTATTTAAATGAATGCCATTGTGCTATCGCAAAGCCTAACATACATGTACAGTGGATATTCCTAAAGCAAGTTCCCACACCTTTTGCTGTCATTGCGTCAAGTTCTGATTGGCTGCTGTTGCATTTTCAGCTGCAGTTTGGCTGCGTAACGGTTTATCTCTGAAACCGCAGTTTCCTTTTCGCGAAACAGAGAGTCAAAGCCTCGGAGAGAAAGGAACTTAAGAGAAACCTCGGCCTTCACTGGAATGCCTGTAAGCCGCTGATAGATCGGTTTGTGGAGTTTTCTTCTCATTCCCTGCTTCATCCAGACTTTTCTGGAACCTCAATATCCTGTGGGCCGCCGGCCAGCGTATACTTGCTGTAGGCCGAGGTGGAAGTGTCCAAGCGAGGGATACAGCTCTGCTCTCTAGCGGAGCGTGTTCTGGTTCAGGCCGGGTGAGAGCCAGTCATCACTCGGTAAACACTCACCGATGCTGGTTACTAGTACTTTCTCACACCAGCGTAGCCTGGAATGTTCCACTCGTGTCTATTCACACACGTCAGGCATTAATAAGAAGAAAAGGGCTTACCAAAATCATTTTTTTATTGTGACTCTTAAATTGTGTAGCTTTTTATTCGTTGCATTAAAACTAGGTCAATTGTATATTTTATGTTTAGTATAATTCTCATTTATTAGGGATTGAATATAGGGTAGAATAAACACCTTTAATGCTAAAAAATGAATTTGATTTGAAATAGAAAGGATTTTTTTCAAAGCATTTTATTTGTGTCTAAAATGTTAATACTAATGTTACTATTTATTGATAAGAAAAGCTTTTTTTTAAGATTAAGCTAAATAATATTATTTATACGTTTT
>SOMO01000155.1:198639-219136 GCA_028128575.1 Paedocypris carbunculus
TTATTTCAATGACCCATTTTAATGAATATAATTTGATGATTGATTTTTTTTTTTCCAAAAGCCAATTTTGACCACTAAATTGTTTGAATAATTACACAATGTAACATGAATTTTATAAAGCATAGATTTTTTTTGTTTTGCAACTCCTTCGAGTCACCAGATTTATCCGCGCACACACACACAAATCTCAGAAATAACCACTAGTGCCATGTGTCAAAGCTCTTTTTCATTTACGTCAGATCCACTGCGCTCCGACTCTCATGACCCGTGTTTTCTTGTTCTTGCCCACGAGTGATGATGCAGTTTGGCTAATTATGGAAAGATGAGGAGCGCTTATGGAGACGGATCTGGTTTGATCCAGTTACACAGAAAACAGTAGACACACACACACACCCTCCAGCATCGTTTCCCGTCTCTAAGTGACTGTGGAGTCTCCATGGAAACGTTTTTTTCACCGAGTACCTCCGTAGCATGTGGCGGCGGCACCAAGATGGTTTGCACTTCACATGGACTCCGACAGGTCCGGCTGTAGCGACACGCCGCTGGTCCAGGAGAGTGATGGAGGAAGCGCTCGGCTGCATTAATGAGTGTGTGTGTGTGTTTTCTCTGTTCCCGCAGTGACGCCTCTTACCCATATGATCCTGTCCCCTGGCAGCAAGGCCCCAACCAGCCTGCCGGCTCCCTCTCTGTGGTAACCACAGTGTGGGGGGTAACCAATCCTTCACCCAGCCAGGTGAGACCCCCATCACCTCATCACTCCCTCATTCATCAGTCCCCACAATGAGAACGCTATCACAATATGATCCAAATCACAATAATGAGCGTGGTAATGGGAAACGTCAGTCATTTTTTAATTGAATTTTTTCCCAAACAGCAAAAAAAACTGCAGTTTAAATATCTGTGTGTGTGTGTGTGTTTATTGCATTTTTACGGTTTGAATATCCTATAAACAGACACACATACACATTTATGTATTTATTTATATATACATACACGTATATATAAATACAGGTCTGTGTCTTAATATTTGTGTATATAGTCTATAAATATAATTTGTGTGTATACTGCATATTTACTGTATAAATACTTTATGTATGCTTTATAATAACCATATATATAATATATACTGTACATGCATGTGTGTCTGTATATTTGTGTGTAGTCAATTAATTTGGATTGCATGTGTATACTGCATGGTTACTGTATGAATAACATATACGTATAGAAATATATACACACACAATAGTTACAGACTATGAACACACATACTTAATTTATAGACACACAAATTCTTCTTCAGTGTAAAAGTATAAATATATACGTATATATAAATAACTATATTCAGAACAGTTTATACAAATGTTTGTGTCTATATATTTTCATTTGTGTGTGTGTGTGTGTTGTGTGAAAGGACTAGAATGGCACAAACATTAGAAGTGAACACAAATAAAATTCCCAACATACACCTCCTGTGTAAATGACCGACCAATCACGGAGCAGCACACACACTTTTACTGTCACACATTCACACACACCCCGGGCCTCAAACTCTCAACTTGGCTCTCAAACGGCTTGTTGTTGTGGAGGGACCACACTACCTTGTTTGACTACTTTTAGATTGGTCATTTGAAGTTGAATGAGTTGTTGGTGTATTGATGCGTCACGCTGGTGTTCCCCTGCCAGGTCTTTGGTGCTCCCATGGGTCCAGGCGGAAACTCAGCCGGTGGTCACATGATGCCAGGCAACAGCCCGGGCATGAACTCCCCTCAGTTCATGGGCCAGCAGGGCTACGCCGAGCCCAACAAGGGCTACATGCAGCAGGGCATGTACGGAAGGCAGAGCGGGGGATACCCGGCCGGACCCGGTTACGGGGGCAGGTGAGGAACCCGAGAACAAGCGTTTGTTTGCTGGCTTTTTTTAGACTGTGCTTCTCGAGGGAGTCGTGTGTCGTCATGCAGGGAGGGTGGGCTTTCCACTTCCCCCCCAGAGAGAGAGGGTGGGTGCATGCTGAACTGGAAAGCCCACCTTCCTCCCTGCTGACTCACACACACACACACAGCCACACGTCCCTTAAGATCAATTTACATGGCAATAATTCTTCTGAATCACCGACTCTGGGCTCTCAGCGTCCTTCTTGACTCGAGAGACCACTCGCACAACACCTTGCTGCCACGGCAACGTGAATAGTCATAATCAGCGTTCAACACATACACTGCCGTCGTCCTTTTAAAGTCATTGTGACCACGTCGACCCAGCGTGGTCTTCCGCTATGTTCTGAGAAAAACCATATCAATGAATGCTAATGCTAAAGGCTAACGAGACGTTGATGAACTTGTGGCATTTACCATATTTATTCATTTATCCATTTGTTTGGACCATAAGACACATGAAGAAAAAGAAAACTCTCAGAAACAAACAGCGAAGCTCGTTCACAAAAACGCAACTTTGATGCTTTTTCACAAACACCAACAAAACCACACACTTGAGCTTCAGTTTCATTCATCTTGTCAGTCGCACAGTTGACTTTTGAAAGAAATGTGAGGACTTTAAGTGCGCATATAGTTTGGAAACTATGTTAATCTAGATTTCGTTTTTCTACATTTCGAAAGACCAGTATAAACGAGGATTTTAAAAAATCACGTCTCTCGTCATAAGGTAAACACTTTATCTTCTAAGCATCTATACTCTTGTTCTAGTTACCCTAATAATGGCGGGGCTTCTCTGGGAATGCCGCCCCATGGAGTTCGCCCGCCCACCGACTTCACCCAAGCTGCTGCAGCCGCCGCCGTGGCCGCCGCCGCCGCTACTGCCACGGCCACAGCTACAGCAACAGTGGCGGCCATTCAGGAGAAGCAGAACCAGGAAATGAACTATGGACCTGTAAGATTTCACCTTCCCTTTTCACGACTGTGTGTCTTATTTATTGTGCATACAAATTATACAATAATATATGTTTTATGGAACACTTATTGTTGTGTTATTGTTGCAATAATTTTCAAATTCATTGACTTATTGATCTGTAATATTGTAATGGTTCAATTATAACTATAATTGCTAACTAAATATAATTAACTATTAATTAGTTATGAAATTATATACTTGTAACACATTTCCATTGTTATTATTAATAAGAACAACAAGATGTTGGTGGGTAATTTACAGCTTTAATAATGTAAATTATTACTTTGCTTTAATCATTTTTAAAGATGTTTATTAGCAGCCATAATAAATATTATGCATTTTAGAGTCACAGCTCTGTCAAATAATTATAAATACACTCTTTATTCCACATTTATTTTACCTAATAGAAAGGTGGACAATAAAGTAAATTCAACTATATATCAATATTTTTTTATATACTGGTACAGTAAAAATAAATTTACATTTTATAATAATGTTAATAATTGAAAAATTTCACAGAATTCTTGTATGTGATAAATGAATTAAAATACAGTGTTTCTCGTCATTTTCTCGAGTGAACGATTAACTTTAAATAGAGAATCTATTTTGGCATTTGACAAGTGGGTTAACGCTGAATTGCATTATTCTCCAGTTGTTAATTCGCCCCCTGCTGGAAGAAAGTGCAAGTACTGGGTCTGAAAGAAAACATGGCTTTAATTAATCGTACAAATAGACTTTTTCCACATTTCTTTGGCAAGTCACTCTTTCGAGCAGCATATTTGGCATTCCCACTCTCTGCAAAACAAAAGCGTTTGGTTGTTTAGCGTATTACTGGCCGTTTCCTTTCCATGCGAGCGCCGTAAGTCATGGCGGCAGGCTCGTCTCCAGCCATTGTTAGCCAATGCTGCTTCTGATGGGTGTGGATCGTGTTGTTGTGCTCTGCAGATGGGTGGCGCTTCCTCTTACAACACCCAGTTCCTGTCACACTCCGGACCCCGCGGCCCACCCGGCATGGCTCCCTCTGGAATGGTTGGCTCCAGACCCCCTTCCATGGGACCCATGTACGCACAGCAGGGCCAGCGAATGCCCCAGCATCCCGTGTACCCCGGGGGTCAGCAGGGTCCTCCTCGCCATCAGCAGGGCCTGAAACGCCCCTACAGCTCTGATGTGAGTGTTAAATACAGCCGCTAGAAGCCATTGTGGAGTTCAGGGTTTTTATTATGTGATACAATTACTGTACACGTGGCATCTTTATACAGGATACTGTACAGAGAACGAAGAGGCTTATTTGTATGTTTATAACACAAAATATTACTCTGTATAACGAGAATACAAACGATAAATGTATGTTGTTAATGTTATGGTAACGTTATGGTAAACCATCTATTGATTGATTGATACGTAATAATTTGTATGTATGTAAAAGAAATCACGAGAGCAAAGTAAAAAAAACTTTTCAAAAAACGATCCAGTGGACATTAAATGACCTCCACGATTTTCGGAATTCCGTTCACACAATTCAAAATCCTCATTATAATGTTTTAGGTAATAATTTGTTACAGAGTCACCAAGCAAAAATAATGTTTCCAGCTGTATTTCCAGTTCATGACATCACGAAAGCCGCTCTGATTGGCTGGCAATTAAATGATTCATTTGGTCCAGTCACTGTAAAAGTTGCTTATGAGTCACTAAATTAGCTTGAGTACGAAATTGCGAGTCACATAATCCTTTTGTTAAACACAGTAGTTGTTATCGGTCGATATCTGGACCGTAAAAGGTGTTTTATTAGCACATTAAAAAGCGTATTTCTTGATCTTGCAGGGCTTTCCGAGTCAGCAGTACGGCCCCGGGATGGGTGCCGGGGGTCCGTATCCGGGCCAGCCGATGCAGTACCACGGGCCTGGGCCGCAGCGCTCCGCCCCTTCTCCATCTTACCCTGCCCACCGAATGCAACTACAGCAACAACACATGGGCCAGTATCCTGCAGGACCAGGAAACCCTAGTCAATATTATAAGGTGTGGAATGAAATATTATATATCAGTATTTAATGAAACGTGGAAAAAATGGAGGCGTGTATTTTGTTTTTCTCAATCCTGTGCAGCATTTTGGGGTGATTTATTATGCATATTCGCATTTTTTCCGATTCAGGCTGTTTCTTAAATTCCGACTGGTTCCGTTTTGACCAAACTTGCAATTAGCGTCTTTTTTGTTAAAGGCGTTTAGAAACACAACAAAACCTGTTAGATCCCAGAATAATATTTCACAACAGCAGAAGTCAGGTACTTTCTGAAACGGCCAGCTTTTTTGCGGCCTGTGTAAAGGAAGGCTTCTTTTGTTAGTGCCACGCAAACCTTTCTCTAGTAGAACTTGATACTGACCGAGAGCCAGCTGATAGTGAAGTGATTTATACTGTACACTACTGTACACTTTACCAACCATCACCACCAACATTAGACAGATATGCGTCTATATAGAGAGAGAGAGCGAGAAAGTGGGAGATGGAGAGACAGAAAGACAGTATGTCTATACTATATACATATATAGATAGATACATAGATCGATAGATAGACATATATATATATATATAATTCATATGATTATATTAATAATTAATATAGTTATAATAATATTAACACACAGACGATGAAAGAAAGACGATGTGTAAATATCTGTACATCTGAAGATGGACAGAGGGAGAGGAAGAGAGAGAGAGAGAGTGTAGATGTATTGTAGATGCTGGGTAATGTTCTGTGACGCTGACAGGATGTTGTGTGTTTCTCAGGCTGACCAGTTTAACGGGCAGGGCAACAGCCACAGCAGCCTGTCCGCTGGAGTGACCGGAGCTGGGTACAACACCTTCAGCCAGGCCGCGGTCAACGGGGTGAGTGTCCTCAGACCACTCCGAGCCCTCAAGGCAGCTGCCTGTTAATGTTTCTCCATTTCTTGAGCAATTCAGTTGGACTATGATCCTCAGGGTCTGAACTCCACAGAGCGGAACTTGTTTGCGCAAGCGACTGGGAAGAATAAAGCATAACTGTTACGGCTTTGACTTTTACAGCCTGGTCGGGCCATGCCAGGATACCCCAGCTCTCCTCTGCCAGGAAACCCCACTCCTCCGATGACCCCGGGCAGCTCCATCCCCTACATGTCCCCCGGACAGGATGTCAAATCGCCTTTCCTTCACGACGTCAAGCCCAACATTAACTCTTTACAGCCCCCTACAGGTAACACTGGCCACTGCAGCTTTTGAATGGCATTAATCAGTGGCACTTTTTTCGATGATGTTTGTTCACGTTTTTAGCGCAGTTTTACTTTTGGTTGTCATTAAGATTTTATTATTCATGTTGGTAAGGATTTTCATGTTTATATTCACATTTTTTCTGTATAGCAGTGTTATAATTTCAGGTTATGTACACACACACACACACATCTATAAACAATAATAATAATAATAATAATAATAAGAGTATTTGTAGGGCGCTTTCCACAGTTTTAACCGTCTCAAAGTGCACACAAGTGATTGTAATGATGCACGGTGAATTGTTTCGGTCCCGTGAAACAAAAGATGCAATTCACAGAACATACATTGATAAATTCTTTATAATGGCATTTTCTGTTCGATAGAAACTTTGTTTAGTAGGAAATCAGCCATCAGCTCAGATTTAGAGGGGGGGGGTTCAATTATTATTTATTATTGTTCATGTTTTTGTTTCTGTTGGTTTACTTGTTTTCAACATCAAATTGTGTTCTAGTTGTTTCACTTTAACACTTTTTTAAGATCAATTTGTTTCACTTTCACTTCATAAAAAAGACTTATTATTTGTAAAATATAACAAATAGAAATGTAGATATCTAGATCTAGATGTCTATGATCATATTCATATTTTCTTTATAAAATGCAATAAAATAATTATTGCTAAAAGTTTGATTCAAACTTGAGATTGGAATATTTTTATGATAAATTTTGGAAAATTTGTCCCGTCATCAGTGGTGTAGTAGTGGAGTTTAATCAACGTTTTCCTGTTCCAGGAAACCCCAGCGACGACCTCCGCCTGACCTTCCCTGTGCGGGACGGGGTGGTCCTGGAGCCCTTCAGACTGGAGCACAACCTGGCCGTCAGCAACCACGTCTTCCAGCTGCGGGACTCGGTCTACAAGACCCTCATGATGAGGTCAGAGTTTAGAAAATGCTGAGTGTGTGACCAGGGTCCCCATCACATAGATAAATACATACATACATACATTTCACACACAATCAAACAAACAAAGACTTTCTCACACTTACTAAAAAAAGTTTAGATACTCCAAACACACTTGTGCACTCATACACACATAGCACAATCACACTCAAATGACACACTCTCTCTCTCTCACACACACACACATTTTTGTAATTTGAATGACAGATTTTTACTTTACTTTACAAAGAAAGATTTGTTTTTGTGTGATTACCCATCAGATGTTTTATAGTTTGTATCATAAGTGTATCAAAACATTTTATTAGTACTTCTAATTCATACATTTTGAAAAACGTCTGAAACAGGCCGGACCTTGAGCTGCAGTTCAAGTGCTACCATCACGAAGACCGGCAGATGAACACCAACTGGCCGGCGTCGGTGCAGGTGAGCGTCAACGCCACGCCGCTGACCATCGAGCGCGGGGACAACAAGACCTCGCACAAGCCGCTGTACCTGAAGCACGTGTGTCAGCCGGGACGCAACACCATCCAGATCACCGTCACCGCCTGCTGCTGCGTGAGTACCGCCCCTCTCGCCCAGCCACGCCCCCTGTGGGCCGGCGCTCACGCCTCCTCTGCTCTCCTCCAGTCTCATCTGTTCGTGCTGCAGCTGGTGCACAGGCCGTCGGTCCGCTCGGTGCTCCAAGGCCTGATGAAGAAGAGACTCCTGCCCGCCGAGCACTGCGTCACCAAGAGTGAGTGGAAGGAAGGAGGAGTGGGTCGGTCTGTGGATCGAACGATGGGTGGATGGATGAATTGAGGGATGGGTGGGTGGATGGATGGACGAATGGATTGGTAGGTGGGTATAGTTGTGTGGATCGATGTGTGTTGGTAGTTGGGTTGGATGAGCATATCAATGAAATAAAGGATGAATGGATGACTTGAAGGATGAATGGGTGGGTGAATGCAAGGATGGATTGTTGGATTGAACGATGGGTAGATGGATGAATTGAGGGATGGGTGGGTGGATGGATGGACAAATGGATGCATAATTAGAAAGATGTATAGATTGATAAAAGAATAGATGGACAGACAGATAGATAAATGGAAAAATAGGTAATTAGACCAACAGCAATGCAGCCAGATGGATACATGGACACATTTGTATTGGTGGACAGAAAGACGGGCAGACAGACACACATACAGTCAGTCATATAGAGACGGACAGACAGATACATGGAGAGATGGATGGAGGGATGGGTAGATTGACAGACGGATCATGAGACTTCATTTATTTGTGTTCATTCATCAGTGGTGCCGCTGCGTCTGAGTGAAGTGTTGTTGTCGTGACAGTGCTTTGTTTTATTAATGAAGTCGTGTCACATTATCAAAAGCTCAACTTCAGTAGAGTCTTCACGTGCCCTCTGTGTGTCGCTCTCTTTACTAGTGTTTTTTCAGGCTTGGTCTTGTTTTTTTTACGACAGTCGACTGTAAAAATTGTAGCTCGGTCTTACTCACACTTGTTGTCCTTTCTTCCTTCCATCACAGTTAAAAGGAACTTCAGCAGCGGCACCATCCCGGGAACCCCGGGTCTTAACGGAGAAGACGGCGTGGAGCAGACCGCCATCAAAGTCTCCCTCAAGTGTCCCATCACCTTCCGCCGCATCCAGCTTCCTGCCCGAGGCCACGACTGCAGACACATACAGGTACTGACGGGACACTTTGTCAAGCTGCCCACAATTCTGCAAATCCAGTCGATTCTGGTTAGCCGCAGTCATGTTTCATGTTATGTATAGGACGCCTCATCTTAGTTTTATGAACTCGGGACGTTTCCGCTCAATCAGGAAAGCCAGATTAAAATCAGTCCCGATATGTCGGTTATATAGCCTGGATTGGTGCACTGTACTGACGCGGGGTCTTTGGGTTCACAGTGCTTCGACCTGGAGTCCTACCTGCAGCTGAACTGTGAGAGAGGAACGTGGCGCTGTCCTGTGTGCAAGTAAGTTTTACACGAACATGCGTGTGGATCATCGGAGTGAAGTGTGTTAAACAGCATTGGAAAGTGTGCTTTATTTCTAAGTGTAATTTTCTTTCCAGTAAAACGGCTCTTCTGGAGGGGCTGGAAGTGGACCAGTACATGCTGGGAATCTTAATCTACATACAAAAGTAAGGAACTTCTTATGATGAGTAAAGTAGCAGTTCAACAGCCGGTTTTATTTGGTAGAAGTGCATCGCAGTTTGGATTTTTAAAAAATGTGCATTGATTTCAGGTGTTTTTTTTTTTTTTTTGCTGCTTTAAAAATAACAGCAAAAACTTTTTTATGAGTACTTTATGAGTATTTGGGAAAAATTATAATTCCAAACATTAAGATTCTAATTCCGCTTGTTGTATTTATAAATGTGTTTTTTTTCACTAATTTCCAAAAAGATAATAGGAATTATTGAATCAACAGTATTAGTAATGTCAGTAATAATTGTTGTGAATATTAACAAACAGTAACAAAAAGTAACGTTAGTAATAATTGTTGTGAATATTACGTTGCTAACATATGTAAATATGTAGCGTGGTATAAAATATAAACTTTGTATTCATCAATGGGATTAAAAGCAACTGTTTCTGAAAATAAACATTTTATCATCTCCATACTTTTTCCATGATGTTACTTTTAGCTATTTAAAAAATATTTTTTAATGTTACAAAACAGCAGCAGAGTGAAATTGCGAAATCTCTTGCAATCTTGAAATTACGATTGTTTATTTTTGTCTTACTTTACTTTTTACTTTACAGTCATTTGGCAGACGCTTTTATCCAAAGCGACTTACAAAAGAAGAGCAAGTGAAGCAATTTGTCTACAATAGGCTACAGTAGATGTCTACACGGGCTATATAAAGAAATCTACTAGACAGAACAGCATGACAGTCAACAAAAACAGTGAACACAAGACAAAGAAATTTTTTTTTTAATCAGTGTTAAGGTGCAGGTGAAAGAGCTCAGTTTTTAGTATTATTATTTTTATTTTTTATATTATATTATTATTATTATTATTAAAAATTACATAGTATATATTTTTAATAAATATTACATATTTTTAAAAACTTCATAGTAAATAGTTTATCTATTACATACTTTAGTTAATTTGTTTTCAGTCTTTTTTTGTTTGTTTGTTTATTAATTTCTGTTCTGATTCTCCTCTGTGGTGCAGCTCAGACTATGAGGAGATCACCATTGATCCGGTGTGCAGCTGGAAGCCGGTTCCAGTGAAACCAGATTTGCACATTAAAGAGGATCCGGACGGTCCTGCACTGAAACGCTGTCGCACCTTAAGCCCAAGTCACATGATCTTGCCCAGCGTCATGGAGATGATTGCAGCGCTAGGCCCGGCTTCATCACCTTACCAGTCAATGCCACAAGGGGGCAGCAGCAGCACACCTGACTACCCTAGCCAAGGTGCGTCGCCTTGATTCAGTTCCTATTTCTATTATCTATTTTTCATACTTCTAGAGATTCTAGCTTTTTCACATTTACAAGCAAACTTTAAATGGCTACTTGCAACTAAGTTAATGTAGTAGTTGTTTTTTTTTTTATATCAATGCTTCTGCATTAATGGTGTTTGATGGCTGGAATCGGATCTTATGACCTTTTGTTCTCTTCAGGTGGTTCGGGATATTCCACCCAACCAGGCTTTTCGGACTTTCCCAATGCTCCTGGAACCCCGACTCTGGGAGAGTTCTCCTCCGGGCCACCGCCTCTCTCCTACCAGTCAGACCTGCCCAGTGGACTTCTCACCCCTGAAAAACCTGTGGGACACCCGATGTCGGGCCAGGTAGCCCTGATTTTTTTTTTNGATTCAAATCATCCATTTCGTTTTGTCTCAGTGTTTGTTCAGGATAATTGAGTTGGATCAGGTGAAAAAAAAAAAAAAAAGATATTTTTTCTTTGTATTTCTATAGGCAGGCAATGGTCAACTCCAAAAATAGACAGACTTGAGCCAACTCCAAAAAGGAAATAGAATTTAGTCAACTGAAAAATAAGTAAACAGTTCAGTCAATTAAAAAACAGAATGGAATTGTCAACTTGAAAAAAGAGAACAGAACTGAGTCAATTCAAAAAAGGGAATAGAATCGAGTCACCTAGAAAATAGAACCGACTTCAGCCTGTATACGTACTTCAGGCCATAAAGAAAGAATTATTGAAATTGATTTTGTTTTCTGTTATTACTCAATACCTAAGGAATTGGGTCAACTCAAAAAGAATAGAATGGTGTCGACTAAAAAAAGAACAGACTTGAGAGAGAATAGAACCCAGTCAACTAAAAACAAAAAAGTTACTAGAATTGAATTAATTTAAAAGTGAGTAGAATTTAGTCAACTAAAAAGAGAATAGAATTGAGTCAACTCAAAACAGCCAATAAAATTGAGTCAACTAAAAAAAGAACAGATTTTAGAGATAATGGAACCTAGTCAACTAAAAAAAAGTGATTAGAAATCAGTCGACTCAAAAGTGAATAGAATTTACTAAACTAAAAATCGAGCAAAAAAGAGTCAATTAAAAAGAGAATAGAATTGAGTCAACTCAAACAGCCAATAAAATTGAGTCAACTAAAAAAAGAACAGACTTGAGAGAGAAAATAAACTAGTCAACTCAAAGTGAATAGAATTTAGTCAACTAAAAAGAGAATAGAATTGAGTCAACTCAAAACAACATCTTTTTAGGTTCTTATAATTTCGACTCCACTCATATTTCTATATCTTGAAGTTTGTCATCTCGCATTCATTTTAGCTGATAAAGTTCATCTCTCACTGTCTTTTTCAATGTACAGATATCCCACTCCAGTCGAATGGACCCCTCCCATAATCCCCTTCAGCAGCAGCAGCACCCGGCTCTCCACAGTAACGCCAACATCAGTGGACCAGGCGGAGCCATGCACCGGAACCCCCCGCCAAACCCGGACCGGATTCACACTGACAGCTTCGGCCTGGGAGGTCCCGGAGGACCCGGTGATGTTCCAGAGCCCGCGCTTGATGTGAGTGGGAATGTTTCTAGTGGAATTGTCTGGAGTTTGCGTCATGGCAACTGGATTTAGTTGGCATGACGCAAACTCCAGTCCAATGTAGTGTTTTTTTTCAATACTTGTGGATTCGTCTGACTCTCCTGGTTTGGTTTCCCAGCTTCTCCCTGAGCTGACAAACCCAGACGAGTTGCTGTCCTATTTGGGACCACCAGACCTTCCCAACAACAGCAGCGATGACCTTCTCGCGCTCTTCAACTGAGCTCGAGATCATCAGCCCTCAATCGCCGTCCATCAAAGAACCTCCGATCTCCAGGTTCGGGAAGCGTCTATGCGTCTTTGCACTGTTTCAGAGACTGGGATGCAGTGACTCATGGGAAGGTGCAACACAGATCTTCTGGGGTTTTGTTTTTTTTTTTTGGTTTCCTCTCCTGTGACAATGTTACTGTCCGTCTGCTTCTCTGAAAGCGTTTAAGAATTATCGTGAAATTCTGTTGGAACCAGTTTGCTTCACTCTTCCCAATCATTTGTAGAAAGATGCCGCATCTCACATCCGACTTGTGTGGTGTAAAGGGGGTGGGGGGGTTGCTGGTACGGTTCTGATTCGCATCACTGTTTCTTGAAGACACCAGGAACGTTACGGGCCCAGAGTTGTACACGTTGGATCAGTAAATTGCAGGCTTCCCATGTCTGTTGCAATGTAATGGAAGGCAGGGTCAAGGGTCAAAGGTTCTCGGATACTTTACAGCGTAAAGTTAACTTTATGAAAGTAAAGCAATTTGACTCAAGTTCTGGTAGACAGGCAATGTTTAGTTTTTGCTTTCTTTTTTTCAATTTCACCAAATCGTCACAAAACTCATAATCCATCATAAAGTTAACTTGACAGAAGTACAGCAAGAAATTTCAAATAGCTGATGTTAACGTGACGTAAATAAAGCACGTCAATTTGGCTCAAATTACCTAAACAAACATTTTTTCAGAAAATCGACACAAAACTCGCAGTCCATTGGTTGACGTTACTCATCATGAAGTTAACTAGAACAAGCAAATTTGACTTATACTTCCTAACCAAGCAGAAAATGTGTTTAGTATTTGCATTCTTTGGTTTTGCATATATGTCACAGAACTCCCAATCTTACACCACGACTTACTTGATCGCAAACATACTTGAAACGACTTCAAATGTAGCCTTGTTTCCCTTCGAACGATTGACCGAGACGATCACAGAGTCAGACTGTAGCATTTTCTACACCAAGACAGTTAGCGAGACGGTAGTCTTACAATCGCCGAAAATGAAGGAAATGAAATAAAAGTAATTTCTTCTGACATTCACACTTACACTTTAAATACAGTTTTTTTTTTTGGCCAATCGTCGCCCTTTAACCTGTTTTGTCGGTCTTCAGTTATATTTGATTCTTTTGCGTTTGTTTTTTTTTTTAAACGGTCTGTGTGTGTTTTACAATATATGCATTATTTCCCCCTGTATTTCAAAATCATGTACATTTCATTTGCTGGCAAAAATTCAAACGAGACTTTGCTGGATGGGCAACACACAAACAAATCAGCGACGAGCCTTTTAACCAGACAGAGCACAAGCAGCGGATCTCGTGGAGGCAAACCCGGGGCGCTTTCGGACAAGTGTGCGAGATTTGTGCTTTTGCTTGGACAAATCGGGGCCGGGGCGGAAATGTTTTTACCTGCACTCGTATTTTTGAGGATAAATCGTAGGATTCATGTGAAATATGTACAGATATAGTATTATTATTGTTGCAGATGTGAACTTTCTCCTCAGCCCGTAATACGGAAGAAGACGAAAATAATTTTTAACACTATGACAAGAGCTTAAGTCACACGTGCTCTTGATCCCCCTGATTTTTCTTTTCTCAGAGGAAACGGCGCTCGGGGAGAAGCTGACTGTCGTTTCACGTCTCGTCTGATGTTCTTATTTATCACTGGTCGTTGGGCACCATTAGCAAATGCAGTTTGTATATTAACAATACAGGGAGCATCAAAAGTCGTTGGATGTGCTTTTATTTTCTTTTGTTTGTTTGAAGTCATTCGTGTATCATACAATTTTATCTCTGATTATATAATAATTGTTATTATAATTCTAAAGAGAATTGATGGCCCTGTATGCGTTGTTCTACTGTGTCGACTAGCAGAGTTTATGAACTTGTTAGAAAGAGGGAGGGAATGATTTCATGACCACCGTGCTCAAGAAAAACCAGCATCACCTGATCAAACTGTTGGAAAAGATGTTTTGCTGTCATGTGTTGGTGGGTCATTCGGTTCTATCAATTGAATTAAACGTGTACAATTTAAATCAATTAGGGTTTTTTTTCTAACGATGTGAAATATTTCCATTATGTTTTATAAGTAAAGACTTAAGCCCCATTGCGTGTCGTTGGCTCTATTTTGAAAAGAAAGGCTCACTTGTGTCGTTGGGATAATATTGGTCCTGTGCGTGTGTGTGTGTGCGCGCGCGCTACTAAACGATCAAGTTTATTGTTCAAATGATCAAATTTAAAAATTGGATTCAGCCAGTGTTGGTATTTAATTCGAATGTAAAAAATCTTGAACTTGAATATACAAACATTGATTTTTTCGAGAATAAATCTTGAACAATAATGGCGAATTCTGCCTCAAGCCACCGCCCTCGTGCTAAGACAGACCTCTTGTACACGCCCATAGCGTTTTCCTACTGGATCTAGAGTCGTGGCGTCACTTACACATCTTGCAACAGGCCAATGAGGATGTCAATCAAAGACACGCCCCTTGAACTTTGTCTTTGACATATTCTGTACCAGCGGTAATGTATTCAATCGTGTCGGCTCTGATTGGCCAGCTTACCCGTCTATCATCTTTCCTCCGTTTTCATAGGCTCAAATAGATCGAAACGTCTACAGACTGGTTCTATATATCCCGTTTTCGCACACATCCCGCTTCCCGATGAGCTGCGGCATTTTCTAGGACTCTTTCGGTGACCAGCTGCTGATACAAATTGTTTTGTTTTCACCATGGCCAACCCCAAAGTTTTTTTTGATATCACCATCGATGGAAAAGATGCTGGGAGGATTGTGATGGAGGTAGGTCACTGGACGTGACTGCTTTGCGGCGAATAGAAAATGCCACGCGTTAGCATCTTCATAGTCACAAATCTGTTCAAAAGCTGTTAAAATGGCGATTCGTATTACATTTTGTGCGCCCGTGCTTTAAAACGTGCAAACACAGTGCAAGTCGCCCTCTAGCTGGGCGTAGGTTTGCAGTAATTTCCCGCGCCGATATGCGGCATTTCCTCATCTTCTGGACATAAATGAATTAATCACAAATGCCGTCTCGCCAATTCCAGCCTTTAAATTCCGCAGAAAAGACTGAATGGCCACTAGCAGGAGATTGACAGGGACTCGCACATGGCCGAGGTTCCATTCATCACACACACACACACACAAACTGCGCCGCTTTTTTTTAATACGGACGCCATTTTCACAATCACTTTTTTTCATAACACAAGATGCCATTTTGAAGAGGGGAGGGGTGAACGGCAAAGTTTTCCTGCTTCACGGAAACCGATGACTTTTTTTTTTTTTGTTTTTGTTTTTTTTTTTCTTAACGGGTTTAAAAATACTAGTTACATTTTCAAACAAGGGTGTGCGTCATCACAAATTAATAATGTGTGGGTTTTTTGTTTGCGTGATTTATTTAAAGGTTGGTGATTTGATCTGCGATTACCTAATAGCTTCGTCCTATTTGCCACCTGACGGTGCAGTATCTATAACTGCAGCGCCCTCATGAATATTAATGAGCTGAAGACACGCCCCCGTGATGTCACGGGATTCTTGTTGAAATCAAATACTCATGCAGCTTCTGTTCACTCCTAGCTGAGGGCCGATGTCGTCCCCAAGACCGCGGGTGAGTTCTTTTAATATCTGACTGGATTGCGCCAAACGTGTGTTTTTGCTGACAAGCTGCTGTTCAAACAGAGAACTTCCGTGCTTTGTGCACTGGAGAGAAGGGATTCGGCTACAAGGGCTCCGGCTTCCATCGCGTCATTCCCAACTTCATGTGCCAGGTGAGTTTCCCCCTTAAGGTCACGTTTGAGACCAGCGAATGGTGTTACAGCTACTGCCTCCTCAGGGCGGAGACTTCACCAACCATAATGGAACTGGTGGAAAGTCCATCTATGGCAACAAGTTTGAGGACGAGAACTTCACCCTGAAGCATGGAGGCAAGGGAACTCTCTCCATGGCCAACGCTGGACCCAACACCAACGGTTCCCAGTTTTTCATCTGCACTGCTGATACCGCTTGGTACGATTTGTGTTGACCAAACGAGCCGTGCCGAGGCTTTACATCTGCTGAACGTTCTTGCTTCTGCTTTCCAGGCTTGATGGCAAGCATGTTGTGTTTGGAAAAGTGGTGGATGGGCTAGCCGTGGTGGACGCCGTGGAGAAGAAAGGAAGCAGTGGTGGCAAGTGCTCTGCCAAGGTTCTGATCGCTGATTGTGGCCAACTTTAATTCGCACTCGTCCTTCGCCCCAATCATGCACATTCCTCTATAGTTTTGGGTTTTTTGTATTGCCATTCCTGAAGAAGATGGTTATTCCATGTGTCATGGTCCTATTTTATGTCTCCCGATGGTCCCCAGGACCACATTTGTTGAACACAAATTAAAGCTGAATCAAGACGGCTTGTGTTTGTTTGTTCTTCTCAACTATCGTTTGGTCTAAGCTTTGCCCTTCATTTGTTTGTTTGACATTGAGGCCCGGTCAGAATAAATTTTTGCTAGCTCTGTTACAGCGCAAACTTAAACATTTCTAAACTTTTATGAGCAAGCTTAAAACCACACACTTGAAGGCAAAAAAGCTACATTAATTTTCTTGGACCTATAGTGTCTTTAATCCGTTTGAAATTGACATGAGTCATCAACATGCTGCACACAGAGTGTTAGAACATTGTTCATTCATCCACACATGCTTCGTTTCGAAGTCACAAGAATATCCATCCAATCACATTGTCTCTGGCAGGAGGCCACACCCCCAGTTTGGCAGTAAGGCGACACTTTCACAGACTAGTTAAAATCAATGAGCCGGCACCATAGTGGTGCAGCACTTGCCTCAGTGAAAAGAACCTGTTCCAGTTTCAAGCTCTGGTCCCCATCAGTGTCATGTTCTTGTGGGTTTCCTCCAGGTCTCCAGTCCATAAGGTTGCAGGAGAATTTGAGTCTGGAATACTTGAGTGTTTGCTCTGTGATTGGTCCATGGTGTGTCCCACCCCTATGCCAGATATACTGGGATTGTCTCCAGCGCCCCCTGACCCAGAAGTGGAAAAGCTGTTAGCTGGTCTATAATTTCACTCAATGTGCATGCCAGGGCAGAATATTCCAGGAAAAAATCCTCAATGGCATATATACGTAAGCTCCTCTGAAGTACCTCCTACAGTGATCAGGCCTAAAGAAGTTCATCCAGGATGTTTTCTGGACTGGCACTGATGTGGTTGTTGCACATAGGACATGAACATCTGACCTCCAGCCACTTCACCAGACACCTGCATAACATAAGAACCCCATTATTATGGGTATATTTATATCCAAAGTGGGTGTTCAGATGGGGCCCGGGGCTCCTTTAGAGGCTCCTTCAGCGATGCCATTAGCATGAGAATCAGGACTTACCTTTTGTGGAAAGTATGTTGGCATGGCAACACGCCCAGCTCGTCCTTTATCCTGAAATCTTCCAGGCAGACCACACACGTTAACTGAAGACACGTGAGCCAATCAGTAAAGGTCAAACCAATCAATGATTTATACAGAAAGTCGGAAGGAGATGAGCTTTACCCCATGAGGATGCAGCCTGGTTTCATCTTTAAATACGACCTTCAATAAAAGAGTGACAATTACTTTTCTGATTATGTTTGACGAGAGATACTCAAACTGGAGTCTGGGAGCCAAGGTGAGATTTAAGGACTTTACTTCAACCAAAAAGCTCAATTCCAAGAATAGAAAATTAAGCTTGATGACGCAATGATGCGAGAGAGGTGGTCACGCTAGTCTAAAACAGTACTGTATGTTCGATCACAAATTTATAGAAAAGATAAAAGTTGACACCAGTAGAAATGAGGAAAAGGCAAAAAAAAAATCTGAGGAAAGTTTATAGTGTTGACACTGAGAGACCCCAACTATGCTCCTTTTATACTATCTCAAAAAGTAGATGTGTAGAAACCGACTAGATTAAAGTCTCTATATCCGTTTAAAACTAAAACATTTCCACAAAGAGCAGATGAGAAATTGTGGAAATGAGGATGGAAAATAAAAGTTTAACGCTGACTTTCAATTCAAGTCAGTGTAAAAAAAAACAACGAACAAAAAGTTGAAAACAAGAAAATGTATAAAGTAGGGCTGTCAAACGATAAAATTTTTTAACTAGTTAATTGCACTTCCTCAACCAAATTAATCGTGATTAAATCACAAATAATAATAATTTATTATTAATAATTCTTTAGTATTAACAATTATTAATAACATGAACAAGTATAGAATCTTGTAATATTGAATATTGAAGTGTAAATTAATGTAAACTCAACACAAAATAAACACTTGTTTAAATACTTTAATATACCGTTTTGACTAAAGAAAACAATGGGTAAGCCGGTCATAATAATAAAAAAGTTATTTTGAGGAAAAGGGACAACGGATATGTATTTGTATATTTGTGTGGCAAAAGTATGGCACTGATAATTAGTCTAGCTGAAAAGACTGATCACACATTTTTATCTAAAGGAACAAAAGTCCGACATATGGTCTGTGCGCATGCACACGCAGTCGTCTGAGAGACTGAATAATTGAATTGCACTCTATTCTGTCTATAAGTGCGCTGTGATTTCAGCTTTGCAAAAAACTGTACAAATAATACTGAATAGTTTTTAAGTGAAACTCAAAAACCGGAAGTGCCGAAAAAAAACGGAAGTGTGGTTAATGGCGTTAATAAAATTAGACGCGATTAAACATATTTAATTAATCGCATGACTTAACGCGTTAACTTTGACAGCCCTAGTATAAAGTTGAAAAGATGAAACTTTGGAGATGAGATCAAACAATGACCCACGTTTGACATCAACTCCTGACATAGACTCTCAAACCAACCCCAAAATGTCTAACTACATTGACAATAAAAAGGCAAACAAAGAATAAACAACGTTCGAAAAAAAAAAAAACTTGACCAGGGCCACCTTGTGTCAGGGAAATTTTTGGGGGGTAAATCTATGCATTCTTTGTTATGGTGTGAACAGGTCTGAAAGCGCAAACATTGAGCTGAGAGTGTGTTAGCATTAGTTAGCCACTTACCATCTTATATCCAGCTCTCTGGTTCCGAGCTTGATGTCTCAGTTTGCTGCAAAGAGTAAATTATGGATGATCTTCAGCTGATAGATCAAGTTAGACAACTCAGTCGATTCCGGTTAATGAGGACACAGAATTTCTAAAAAAGCCAAAAACTGTGTTTTTTTTTGGACCAAAAGTCTGCTCACTAGGACCAAAGAACATGAAATGTATGTACAGTTAACATAAAAATGAACAAATGATTCTCTCCACTGCCGATTGAAAAGTGTGACATTGTAATAGTGGCTCCAATTGAAAAATTATTTGTTAATTTATTTTTTTTATTAAATGAAGTTTTCAGAAACAATTTTGTCTCATGTATAGTGTTCAACTCTGTGTAGTGTTTGACTCAGTGTAGTGTTCAACTCTGAGTGGTGTTTGACTCTGGTGTTTGGCCGTGTAGTGTTCAACTCTGTGTAGTGTTAAACTTAGTGTAGTGTTTAACTCTGTAGTGTAATCAACTCTGTGTAGTGTTCAATTACGGACAAACTGGTGACGCGTTCCTATTAACTGGAGTCGACTGTACAATTTAGCTCAGTTTTATTTATACTGTACAATTAAGCAACATCTTTTGTCTCAACACAAAGGTGAGGAGGTTGTGTTTGCAGTGCTCTGTGTTTCACATGGCGTTAGCTTAAAGCTTTCAGTCAGAAATAGCACTGTTAACAAAAAGCAGAGAGATAGGATCTGGCCCTGAATTGTTTGAGCTAGGAAGTGCATGAGGCCAGCGGAAGTCCTCTTTCTGCTCTGCAGTCTGTCAGGAACATTATTTACAGCGCCACTGATGAGGCCGACCACAAACCTGAGTCCCACTCACCTTATAAAGAAACAACAGAAAACCAGACTTAAAATAAAGATGAAGACCCCCATGCCAAACACCACCACATAGATGTTGAGGGGCAGTTCCTGAGAGGTCACTGGAGGCATGATGCTTTAAATACTGCTCATGTCTTCAGCCTGAGGAATCCCTGAAAAAACATCAGCTTTGTTTTAAACAGAGATCACCTCCTCTCTCTCTCTCTCTCTCTCTCTCTCTCTCTCTC
>SOMO01000155.1:225998-239090 GCA_028128575.1 Paedocypris carbunculus
ACACACACACACACACACACACACACACTTCAATATCCTGTTTTTTTGTTGTTGTTGTTTTTTTTTTTTTTTTTTTTTTACAAATATCTATATTATGTCTACTCAATCCTTACAAGACACGTAGTGTTTTTGAGGGACAATGAAATAAACACGCAGTTAAACGGAAAGAAAATGGCAGCTGCTGGAATGTAAAAACACCAATCCACAAGTACATCTGAAAGGCGGGTTTCTGAAAAATACACGGCGCTCGATCTCAGGGTGACACTTACCTGAAACAAGACGACTGATGAAAAAACCTTTATGGAAATCGGTTTGCTGCTGTTCTCCTCAGATTCCCCGCAGAGTCCGCGCACAGATGCGCGTAATGCACGCACGGCGATCAGACATCTATAACGGTGTGTAATCGACTTCCGTATTTTGTTTTTGTATCAATTCTTGGCGGATGAATGTATATAACGAAACACTAATACAACGGTTTAATTGGCTGTTTTGGAGCTGCAGACAAACGGAACAGCATCATTTCTTCGCAGGCGAGAGCGCCCCCTATAGTCCTCGAACTACAGGCTCATGCAGATGTTGCACACTGCTGGAAGCCAGTTTAGATGTTTGGCATTAGTGGTTTTTAAATACATGAAACATTGCCGTTGAACATACATCAAGTAACAATGATTTTTATGAAATACTATGATTTTATTTTATGATAAATCTGATTCACGGTTTATGAACTTTAAATCAAATCAAATCTGTTTACTAACAGATACTATTCGATGTGATTTTTTTAATAGAATATTAGATTCAATAACAGTTTTATTTATTCTGTATACATGTTTTAAATGGTGTGTGGTGTACACCTATTTAGTACGTTTACACCTGTTTTGCGGAACAGTACATATTATAAAGAGAATAATGTGCATGAAGCATGTGCATGATGTCAATTGCACGTTTGTATTCCATATTTGTAAATGTACACGAATGTTTATTTAGCGCAGGGTCTTTTAAATGCATGGTTTGTTTTTTTAAGATGCAGGTCGATACCAAATTCTTCCCACTAGTAGCCGCCTTAGAGAAAAGTTCAATCTACACTTGTCTCGTTCAATAATATGAACGTTAAAATACATTACATAGAATTAGTTTGATACATTTCTTCTTCCTGTACTCTAAACATCTACTAAAATACAACTTTGCTTTTTTTTCGATTTGTGAAGACCTAAATTGCGCCTCCGCGGCAGTCAGCTTTTTCGCTTTTTTATGCACAGCAATTTAAAATGGTTTTGATTAAACGTTTCTTATTAATTTAAAAAATCTCCTGACCAAAAGTCGTTAACTGAATTAGCCTTTGGGTGCAGCTTTGTTTTGAACTGCCTCACCCACCATCATCATCATCATCACCACGACCGTCGTCATCGTCACCGTGTGAGATCACGGGGCAGACGCGACCGCCACATTCCCTTCAGCAGCACGGAGGAATGTTCGACTTTAACACGGTCCAGGTAAGAACATTTGACCCGTGATAGCTGTCAACCTTTCTGCTTTAAGCCCGTTCGTGCTGCTTTAAGAGGATTTAGCTTGTCCGGCTAGCTTTGGCTAGCACAGCATTTGTTATGGTGTAAAGTTATTGTCTTCTTTAAGTTGTAATTGTATAAACATAAATATATTGAAATTCTGAACAATTAGACTCGTTTAATGAGACACAGATAGCATTTAGAGTGAATTTCGTTGCAAATCGGTGGAGAAATCGCTCAGAGATTTATTATCATGGGCGTTTGGCATGTTGTTTTCTCGCTCGAAACCGCAAACAAAGATTTAAAGGTAATAATCGTATTAAGTATAGTGTAATAACACTAGAGTTTAATGTATTTACACGTGTAATTAGCAACACGATCAATGTCTCGAGAGAAACTGTGTCGCCCTGTATCGGATTCACTTGGGTATAAATCATTTAAATGTGTAGTTTAATTATTTGTATCAAATTGTAAATGTTGTCTCCACTTATATAAAACACGTTTGTGAAAATCTTCCTTGTAATATATTTGTATTTGAAAACGACTAAGTCTAATTGTTAATAGTGAGCTTTGTTTTCCGTCACTGTGACATGTTGCATGAGATGACGTCACGGGAATGTCACGATGACGTCACTACGCGAATATGACGGGACAATTGTGTCAAACCAAATCATGTTCAAAATGATTTATTCCTTTTTTTTTTTATAAATTATAGGTCCACAATATGTGAAATCCAATATATTTCAACTTCAAAAATTTTCTTTTTTTACATTCCATCAAATCAAGGAGCACAAGTTGATGTTTCTCTATGGCCGGCCAGAATAGCACATTTGTGTGCATAAAACGGGGAGAATGAGTGCGGGTAAGCCGAGTGGTCTCAAACCCCCTTCCAAGATCGGTAAACCGTCTGCATTGCCAACAAAGACCTCTCCCACCTCATGTGAGTAAATTATCATTTCTACTGTAACTTCTGAAGAACAAATTCAAGACTTTTTTTTTTGCATGATGGCAGCTGGAACCAAGACTGTAACCTCACCAACCGCCAGCTCCAATCAAGATGCGGCATCAGAGTTTGCTGTTGGTGAACGTGTTTGGGTCAATGGAAACAAACCGGGCTACGTGAAGTTTGTGGGCGGGACCCAGTTTGCACCCGGTCAGTGGGCGGGGATTGTTTTAGATGAGCCTATAGGAAAGAATGACGGCTCAGTGGCCGGGGTGCGGTACTTTCAGTGTGAGGACCAGCGTGGCATCTTCACCCGGCCTTCCAAACTCTCACACACACCCTTGGCGGAGACCGATGTCAATGGCTCACACACACCTGCCAGTAAAACTTCTGGCAGACGGACTTCTCTTGCCAAAGACTCGCTGCCTGACACGGCTAATCCAGCAACCACCAAGACCTCAACCAACCTCACCAGGGCTGCCAGCGGATCTGCATCAAACTTGTCTGAGACGGACTCGACCAAAAAGTTACTGCGGGAACTCAAGTTGGGTGACCGCGTGCTGGTGAGACCGCGTCTCGGACCTGAATGGTCACAGATGATTCTGAGTTCATACGAATGTCAGCTTCTTTTGTGCCTCAGGTTGGTGGAAGCAAGGCTGGTGTTGTGCGCTTCCTGGGAGAAACGGATTTTGCTAAAGGTGAATGGTGCGGCGTGGAGCTGGATGAACCTCTCGGCAAGAACGACGGAGCGGTAGCTAGTGTGAGGTATGTGGAGTGCAACACCTGTAATTATTTTGGCACATAATATTTACTTGTTTTGTTCGTGGTTATACATTTTCTTATATGTTGGATAAATAAATGCCTGCATGTGTTAATCAATCACTCCCTTATGTGTTGTTCCGTGTCGCCTTCATGTGTAATCAGCCACGCTCTTATGTGTAATCTGCCACGCCTTAAAGTGTTAATTAACCACGCCTTCATAAGTTAATTAGTTAATTAACCATGTCTTGAAGTATGACCCTGCCACGCCTTCATTTGTAGTCAGTCACATCTTTTATGCGTTAGTCAACCACACAGTCATGTGTAATCACCCCAATTTTAATTCACTCCACGTTTAATTATTGTAAAATCAGGTTTCAAGTAACAGCACAAAGTGGACTAGCCAGTTTCAAGTTTTCTAGGCTAGTTCCAGGACTAGCTCTGATTCACTGTGTTCGGGTCAATGAGATCAGCCACTGCTGTCATGCGATGTGAAATGGTTTTGAAAATCTAAAAAATTGCTTCGGTGAGACAATTCCTGATTTCAGAAAATGCATTGGGACAATCCTGATTTTTGGTCTTTTTTTCCCGAAAGATATTTCCAGTGCCTCCCAAAGTATGGCCTGTTTGCTCCGACACACAAAGTCACCCGCATCGGATTCCCCTCCACCACGCCAGCCAAAGCCAAAAGCACGAGGCGCCGATCAACCCTCAAGCACAGCCCCAGCGCCTCCTCCATCAGCTCCATCAGCTCGGTCACCTCCTCCGTCGGTGGCAAACCCAGTCGGGCTGGTTTGGTAAATCCGTTTTTCCCACTTAGCAGTTTAAACGCGGCTCATGCTAATGTTTCAAACCATCTCTCAGCTCACAGAGACGTCCGCACGCTATGCACGCAAGATTTCGGGCACTACTGCCCTGCAGGAGGCGCTGAAGGAGAAACAGCAGCACATCGAGCAGCTCCTGGCCGAGCGGGACCTGGAGAGGACGGAGGTGGCCCGAGCCACCAGTCATGCTGGAGAAGTTCAGCAGGAACTGGTGCTGCTCCGACAGGGGAAAGAGCAGGTGGGTGAAATACTCTCACTGTCTTGCCAGGACCTGATGGCAAACCACACCATCCAACACCTCACGTGAATTAACCGATGTCACTAAACACGGCAACTCCAATGGAGGCAACTGAAATCACTCTTAACCAGTGAGTGTGTGAGAAAGAGTAAGCGAGAGAGAAAAAAGGTGTGAGAGAGAGAGAGAGACTGAGTGAGCAAGATAAATGTAGGGAAGATGAGAAAAATACAGAAATTATTTATTAGAGAGAGAGAGAAAAGAGAAACAGATAGTGAGTGAGAAAGAAAAAGAAGTGTGAGGAAAAAGAGAGATATAAGAGAGTATAATACTATTAGACAGAGAGGGAGAGGAGACAGGGTGAGAAAGAGAGTAAGCAAGAGATAGAATAAAGGGGAGAGTGAAAAAACAGAGGGTGAAACGATTAATTAGAGAGAGAGAGCAGGGTGAGTGAGACTGAGTAATAGCAAGAGAGAAAAAAGGAGGGAAGAGTGAAAAAATAGAGAGAAATATTATTAGAGACAGAAAAAACGTGAACAAGGAGAGAGAAAAGAACACAAGTGAGAAAAAGCGTCAAGCGAAAGATAAAGAGAGTATGTGAGAAAGACAGACAGACAGAATGAGCTAGAAGGAGAGAGAGTGAGCGAGAGGAAAAAATTTGAGTCGATGAGAAAAGAACCTGTAAGTGAGAAGTACATGAGGAAAAAGAGAAAAATTATTTAAGAGCGAAATGAGAGTTTTTTTTTGGTAAACAGCTGTTTAGTATTAAAAAAAGTCAATAATGCTAAAGAAAAATTTATTGAAAAGCGCATTTATGAAATGACATTTGTCTCACAGTAAACCACATTTAGTGACAAATCGTGAATCTTGTCGTATTTGGAAAGCCGTATGTTAGCTAGAGATAAGCGTTGTATTAAACCCTCAGCGAACATGTTGTAAAATCCCGGTCTGTGTTGAAGTACGCGGTGGAGATGGAGGCTAAGCTGGATCAGTTGCGCAGACTGGTGGAGACGGCGGACAGAGATAAAGTGGAACTGATGAACCAACTGGAGGAGGAAAAGAGGTATCTAGTAGATCCTCAGCTTCCAGGATTATAATCTCTCTGCTCAGACAAGCCGCCAGTTCCAATCTTATCATATTAAAATTATGCTACAATGATATATTATAATGTGTGATATGTTAAATATAACTATAGTCTTTTCTTTTAATGGGATGAAAAATGTTTTTTTTTTTTTTGTTTTTTTTTTTTTTTATCATTCTGTTTCTCAATATATCTACCTGTCTTCCTTTCTATCTGTCTTCCTATCTATTTATCTCTCTAAAATGATATGTCTGTCTGTTTGTCTGTCTGTCTGTCCAAAGTTTAAGAACAAATCTACACACACACACACACACATACAGAGACACACTTGTGTTTGTGTTGTTTTAGAGACATTTTGTTGTGTTTTACAGGAAAGTGGAGGACCTGCAGTTTAGTGTAGAAGAAGCTTGTATTACCAAAGGTGACCTAGAGGTAAGAGGACCTCACCGTATACGTTTACCTCAGCAGGAACTCGATATAAAAGGACAAGTGTAGTCGACACGGTTTTGCAGATCAATGTGTGTTTTAGAATTTAGAAATCATAAATGATTTCTAAGTCGATGATGGGATCATTAAAGAAACCCTGGCCTTTTTTGGCTAAATTGGACCAGCCTGGTACATTTCAGATCTGCACCAGGAGTAACTGGACATAACACAATGATGACTGACCCAAAAGCGTAAAACCACTCCACTTTTGGCAGGGAGACCCACAGGGTCGATAAAATGTCCGGGCTGCTGTAGCCAAACCTCCAGTCACTCGTGCCAATACTAGATATCGGTTTCAATGTGGCTAGCAGTGAACAGCTTAGACTGAGGGAATGTGAAATGTAAAGTAAGCAAATAGATTTGTTAATTATAATACCGGATATGTTAAGTATAGTATATAAGTACATACATATTTATATAAAGTGTGTATATAATTTTTATTCAATATTAATTGTTTTGATTCATTAAACTTTTTCGAATGATGCTTTGTAACGAAATATGTTTTATTATTTTGAACAATTGTATCAACATACTTGTGTGTGTCATTTTTCATTCAGATTCAGTTATTTTTATGAATTTAATGGATTTTTAAAACTGATATAAAAAAATACATTGTTATTCACTTTTAGAATGTAAAAAGTGTGATTTAAATGTAAACAAAATTTGACTGAAGAACTGTTTTAACAATACACATACCTACATTTTTTGGTACTTATGAACAATTTATACTTGTGAATCAATTGAAAACAATTGAACTACTAGTTCAACTACGTATAGGTCACCTTTTGAACACGTCACAGACATTAATTTTGATATTATGTCCCTCGATGACTTTAAGACAAATGGAACAGAAACAGTTAGCTTGTGTTTTTTTTTTTCTCTTTCTTCGTGAAAGTGTTGATAGATGGAACTCTGCGTCCACTGCTGGTGATCTCAGTCAAGTTTTGTCACTCTTTTGCTTTTTTAAAAAAAGAAAATATACTGGAAGCAATTCACACTTCCTGTTCTGAGTCAGAGACTCGTCTCCATCAAGATCTCTAGTGGTCCATGCATTTTTGCCAGTCATTTTTGTTCTTTCACTTTCTTTATCGTTTATGGCTTGCCATTATTTCATACACCTCCATTCTTTTCTCATCTTTTTTACACGTTTCTTCATCCTTCAAACGATCAAACCATCCCTTCATCACTCTTTCTTTGGATTTTGCCATCAGATGTTTTGTTCTCGTTCAGTCTGATTCTCCATCCTCACAGCGCCGTCTTTGTGTGTCACCACTGTCTTTGTCCTCATTCATGAAGGATGGATGATGTCAGGACCTGCATGAAGCTTCTCGTACTTGGCTTTTGGCTTGCACGTGACCGTGCCCTTCCTCTCTTGTCTGTTCTTCTGTCTACTAACAGACGCAGACCAAACTGGAGCATGCCCACATTAAGGAGCTCGAACAGAGTCTTCTGTTCGAAAAGACCAAAGCAGATAAACTCCAGAGGGAGTTGGAAGATACTAGGGTAAATCTGCCACGGGATGTTGGGTGGGTTTTCTAGGGGGTTTGGTGGGTTTCAGAGAATTGTATTTTTATATATGGACACTCAAGGTAGGTTAAGGTCTTTATGATCAGATTTATTTTGAGATTATATATGAGTATATTAATTTGAAATAAGTGTTTTGTAATTTGTGTATAGACTTTCTCTTCTTTCTGATTGGTTGGTTAAATCTGGCAGGTGGCCACCGTGTCGGAACGCTCCAGAATCATGGAGCTGGAGAAGGAAGTGGCAGAGCTGCAGCTGCAGATGAGGACCCTCAGAGCGGAGACCGCCGGATCAGCTTCACCACCCTTACAAGACAAGAAGGTCCGTGCATCTTCTCACTCTACTGCTTGCTTTTCTATAGTCGAATGCAGTGGTGTTTTCACACCCGGATTGGCCAAAAAGAGAGAGAGAGAGTGTAATTATTTATTAGAGAGAGTGAAAGAGACAGTGAGTAAGCGAGAGAAATAATTTATTAGAGAGCAAGAAAAGAGCAAGAGAACGAGAGAGAAAAGACCATGAGAGAGAACAAATATTTATCAGGAAAAAAAGATAGTTAAAGAGAAAGAGTGAGCGAGAAAACCTTTTTTGTTTTAATTTGTGAAAATGCGATTTAAATCTTAAATGAATATACAAAGTCAAACAATGTCCTTAAAGTTTAAAAGCGATCTGATGGTTGATAAACACATAAAAGCCATTTCTGATGATATCACGGACAATAATGAACTCCTGCAAGTGTTATTTTAACTGTGGTCTGCGAGACCCAGATGAACCTGGGGGATACTGTCTGATCCCGAACATATTTGACTTGTGTCATTACAATTTTTGCAAATCAACTTTTTGCTTTCCCTGGAAATCGATTCCCAAGTGATTCCCAACTTTTACACGTGTGTGTCAGTGTCTTGTTCAAGAACACTGAGTTGTAGAACCAGCCAAAGTGTGAACCAGTTGTACATCAAGTTTTTGGAAAGTGTTTCATTCATCTAAGACATTTCTGTGGGATGTTTTACATTGATGAAATCCTGAAATGTTTGGCAAGAAGTTGAAGAACAGAACATTTCATTGTGTGGCTTCAGAATCGTCACCTTTTATATAACTACGCACAATGCGACATGAAAGCTGTCCAACGTCCTGTTTTGTTCCAGCTTGAGCGTTTCTATCCAGTGAAAGAACGACTCTTTTGGTCCCGACCAACCGAGCAAACAATTGAACTTTCTTCTGGCGAGGAAATGTTGATTTGCTCTGTGCTGGTTTATAACTGACTGGCTTTGACTCCTCAGATTAAGGAGCTGAAGGCTGAACTTGAGAGCCAGCAGAAGGAGATGCTTTTATTCCAGCAGAGGCTAATCTCCTCGGAACAGGAGAAAACCTCTGGCCAACAGCAGCTTCAACAAATGGTATTGTGACAGGAACGCTGATTGTGTTTGTAGTAAACACCTCTTTATTATGTATAGTCTAGTCATGCTTTTAATCTAGTTACATAATTAAGAATTGTCTATGATTAGTTTATAAATCGGTATATTTTATGTATATATTATATTCAGTTATTTCTCATACATGTTGCGTAAAATTATATCACGATTATGTTGATATATTGATCATGAATTTATTATCTACATGTATTGATTCTTTAAATTGTTGTATTTCATTTTCTGATTTTTATTAGATCATTGTTTCAATTTAATTTTAAAGTACCGGTAAGTTGTGTTTATTTAAGTAGGGTTAATAAAAAGTTAATTGTTTTATGATAAAGTTTTACAGTATTTGTTTAGAATTGTTTATCGTTTTAATTACAGTAGTACTTTTTAAAATTAGAATTATATGTGTATCGTTACTACATTTTTAGTATATATTTTTAATCTTTTAAAATATTTTTTTTTTATTTAAAAAAATTTACTGAGAAAATAATATTATTTTAAATGTATGTATACATATTTTGTGCTGCTTTATTGTAGAAACAGAAGCTTGACGTGGCTGCAGAGGAAAATATTAAGGCAACACAAGTGATGCAAGGTAACAAACTCATAGCCATCACGCATTCTTACGATCTACTGTTCTTTATTATAAGAGGCAACGATTGTTCATTGGATAAATAATAAAACTTGGGTTTTTCGTTTTTTTTTTCTGAAACCTTTAAAAAATAGTTTAATAGACTCTAAGTTTTACTTTTTTTTTTTTTTCAAAAGTGCTTGAATTTTAAAGTAATACATTTTAAAGTATAAAGTAATCTCAAAATTCTGCGTCTCTGCATTTGTTCCCAAGAAAGCAGAATGTCTCAAAGCACAAAACAGAAAAAACAGAAAGACGACAATGGCTAGGAAAACAAAACTCTCTGAGGTTTTTAAAGAAAGAGAGCTCAATTAAACCTAGGAAGAAGCAGCTTTTGGTTCTGAACTTCACCTTCGAACTTCACTTCAGTTTCTCTCTCTATTCCGGCAGAGATGGAGAGGAACATGAAGATGGATAAAGAGAAGCTGGAACAGGTGTGCCGGGAGAAGCAGGATCTACAGAAGGATCTGGCCGCTGGGCACCAGCAGGAGCGTGAGACAGAACGTCAGATGAAGGAGCTGAAGGAGAAGACTGGGAGCACAGAGCGAGAGCTCAGCCGAGAGGTGGAGAAGAGCTCTTTGCTGGAGCGTCAGGTGGAGGAACTGACAAAATACAAAGAGCAAATACAGGTGATGGCCTGAAGCTCTGAAGTTTCTGTGTTCGTTCTGTATTCAATCCATTCCGGTTTATCGGACCGGATCATTTTGGTCCTAATAACCAGCCGGTTCCATGAAGTGGAAGTCTGCCCACAATACGTTCTCCACGGAACATGGGTTACATGTGTTGTTAATAATACATTAGATTGGGATTATGTAATAAGATTTGTTCCGGTTCTTTAGGGTTTGGTCTGAATATTCGTACTGTCAGATTTGGAATCATACACGTTGTTTAAATGTGGGAAAAATCTGGGAAAAACCTTTTTTTATTTAATCGCTTATAGAATTTTGTCACTTTGTTTATTGCTGGTTGTGTTTTACGTTATTATCTTCCTCAGTGTAATTCTGGTTTCTAATTCTCCATGCGTTTTACTCTGTCTTCTCTCTTAGAAACGACTCCCGTGCCATTTTTAGCAGCTTGACAAAGTGTCTTGGCTGTTTGCAACTCGCTCTTCTTTCAATTTTTAGATGGAAAATTGTGTTTTTCTCTCGATTATTTATGTTTTGTCAATGCATTTTGTTTTCATTCAAGTCTGACCAGATATTTCCAGCCAAACAGCGTTCACAGTCTGACCAGAAGCTCCAGGATGTGACGAAGCAGAATCAGGAGCTGCAGAAAGAGGTAAGCAAACTCTTCATGCTATGAAGCCGAGAGATGAAGCCTGAGAACGAATGAGAAGCAAAACAATCACAGAAGCAAAATTACAAATAAATCCAGGTGTTTTTTAATTTCACGATGTGCGTTTGTGTTTTGAGTACGTGTGGAGTTGTGGCCAAAAAATGGCCTAAAATTTTACAAAACGATATTGATTTTGGACATTTTTTACGATGATCAGCCGCCATTAATGTAGCCACTGGTGCTAAGATGGCGTAATGAAAAAAATCAACAAACTAAACAATAAACCACAAGGTGAGCCTGATCTGGTGAAGGACATCTGGCCTCAAACACTCATGAACTTGTTCTGCAGAATATTACCTATAAGTCTGTTGGTCACTTTTCTTGGGTTCTAAGCTTCTGGACAGTTTACATGTGTGTGTATAGGTTTAACAAATAGGTGTCTAAACACAAAGCTGTTCTGCGAGTGGTTGTAGAATCAAGGGAAATGTTTCTTTGAGAGCTGGGAATGAATGTTGACGTGAAGGGTCTGACACATAGTGTAGGCTCTCAGTAGCAGACCCCCGTGGCCTCATACGCGGCCTTGCGTAATCGCGCTGATGCTCTGACTCCATAGAGGAGCTTCTGCCCGCGGGTAATGGAGATGTCTTGCGTGGCGGTCTCTGGAGGGAGGCTGTGTTGGGGTCTTTTAGTTGGTGGTGTTGGGGATGTTTGTGGATTCATTTCTCTAGGTCATAGATTGTGATCTGTTCTTGAATTGTGACTTTTGAAGTGTTTGATTGAAATGGCAGGTTCAATTCAAAAGCGTGACTCCCTCTCTCCATCTTTCTCTCTTTCTTTTTTCTTTTTCTCTATTCATATTTCTCTTCCTATCACTTTCTCGGTCTCATCCTCTCTCTTTCTCCCTCTCTCTCTATCTCATTCTCCCTATGACTCTGTTTCCATCTCTCTTTTTTGTCTTGATCTTTTTTTCTCTCTTTCTCCCTCTTCACCTTTCTCTCTGCCTTTCTCTCCTTCTCTCTCTCTTCCCACCTTTTTTTCTCTCTCTGTCTCTCTGTTTCTGTCTTTCTCTCTCTCCCGTTTTATTCATTCTATTTTGTCTCCCCCACTTATATACAGTATTTTGTTGTCTCTCTTCATCTCACCTTTTTAACTCTCTCTTTCCCTCTTTTTGTATCTTCATTAGGAAATAAAACGGCTATACAATAATTTTATACAAGCAGATTATTGATGCTGTTCTGCTTCTAAAAAAATAAATACTGTATTCTTAATTTGTATTTTATTTCCTTAATTTTCTTAATATATTATATAATTTATAATACTGCATTTCTAAATATCTCAATTTTTTTTATTTTTATTTCAAATTATATTTTTTTAAGAAATTGTTAATCTAAAAAGCTTCATTTCAGAGATAGCTTTTGGGACTTTTGTGACTGATGTACATGTTGTAAAATCACATTTTACAGTAGGACATTAGATTAATATGGCATTCATTTCACTTATGGCGTTTCTCTTGGAGAGCGGTTCTTTCATCGAAGGCAAAAGTGATGAATGTGGAGAGAGCCGTGAGTGAACAGTGGGTGGGCGGGACCAGGAGAGGATGTCATAGGGGGCGGGGCCAGTCGTCCTTACATAATGACGCTGCCCTCTGCGATGCTCTTCAGAGCGTGTTTGCGCAGACGTGAGCCGCCGCGGGCGATGCAATATTGATAGGCGCGTTTGTTCAGAGAAGCGGGACAGAAGCAGCAACATGGATGTGACAGCAGCGCTCCAGCAGAACTACACAGCCACTGTCTACACCTCCATCTGCCAGGTAAAGACGAGCTTCTGTAGTTCTGCTCACTCGGCTGCTTCATACGCTAGATCAGCACCATGCTGGGATTTATGGTAGAATATTGAATATATTCATAATATAACATCTGAGTGCATTTTTATTCATTGAAAAATGCTTGGGTATGTTATTTTTAATTGAAAGTTGACAAATTATTGAAGATTGTGCATGTGTAGAGACAGTTCTATAGTTTTGTTTATGTTTTCTATAACTTCATTTCTAATGCATTTTGTGGGCTGTAATGTGCCATAATAGAATAGGATATGCAGAGATAAAAAGAGAATTGGAATTTAGGGAGCTATGACTGCATTAGTTGCGACTTTCTGGAGTCTGATGATGGTTTGATGCTGATTTCCTGGCCTTTTAATGGGAATTGTGGATGGAGATGTTTCTCAGAGAGATCTGTGGTGATTCATCATGAATATGAAAGTGAAGATGTTGTTGAATATATATGTAACAAATATTGTCGTGATTGTTGACATTTTGTTGGTAATATATATTGTTGGTATAACAAGTTCAAAAGTGATCTACTTTCTGCTATAGTAACAAATAAATGTTTCGTTTTTGTACATTTTACAATATAATTTAC
>SOMO01000155.1:250063-272344 GCA_028128575.1 Paedocypris carbunculus
CTATGCACGTGCATATGATGTGTTACGTATTAAACCCATTATTGTTTTCACACGGAACTGTTGTCATAAAGGACACTTTAGTTGTGGAATCTTCCGGTCTTGGATTCGAATCCGTGACCTTTCGGTTGCGAGCTCAACTCTAATTACTAGGTCATGACGCGATAGAACAATAATTCACCTTCTGATGTGTTATTTTGTGTCATAACATGATTATACCCAGTCATTCTTTGTGACTAGTGTGTTTTCTGTGCTGAATCACAGAAACATTGATTTCTGAATGTTAATTAGAATGGAATATCCTATCTAATCTGCAGCGCTCCATCTACTGTAAGAGAACATAAGGAGTTAATCCCACTGTGACAGTGATCAGTTTTACAATGAACAATTGCATTTTCAGCTATTTTAGCATTTCAGAAATTCCAAATGTCATCCATTTTATACTTTTTGCAACACAATTGAGCTTACATTACGTAAGTTACATTTTGAAAAAACATTAAAATAATAAATAAAATGTTTAACTCTTGAGTGTACAGTAAGTCTCTTGCAGAAGCGTTGAAGCTCTTTTCACAAAAATCTTGTTCTTTTTGTCACTTCTTATTTGAAAAAGGATTGTAAATGGAAATGATAAAGCCTTAATTAGACCTTTGTCTTTATTCAAGCTGCCAGATTCAAAATTAATGAAGAATTTAAGCGAAACAAGACTGAATCCAGCGACGTGAATATTCAAGAGGTCAGTGGGTTCTGATGCTAGGCAGAATCTGGTCCTGATGTGGAGCTGGTGCTGTGTCCAGATGTTGAAGATGGCTGTGTCTGTGGAGAAGGTCCTCAGAGAAGGCGTCATACAGGGAGAACACGTGGAGGGCAATAAAATCTGTACGTCAGTCACTTGTTTAACACAGCAAGTCNGAAGATTCCGGCAGCTCTGTTCGCCGCCACCAGAAAGAGCAGAATTCGGCAGAAAGCGTCTCCGTAGACCCAGTCTTTACCCCGGCGGTAATAGTCGGCCCTGAAAGGAAGGCAAAACAAAACCAACGAGTCTGCAATAGCCAGATGGGCCAGATAAATAGAACTTGGCTTCCAAGTGTCTCTGTGGAAGAAGAACATAGACAGAGCAATGGTGTTGCCCATAAGGCCTAAGATGATTTCAGTATATAAAACTGGAGGCAGAACTGTGTCTAGAATGGGTGCGTCAAAAGCACAGCACTTGGATGAATTGTCCATGACCTCAGCCAGAAAGCTTAGAGCACTTCGGGTCTGACAATAGAAGTCAGTCTTTCCAACCCAAGACTGAGTTATAAAGTGTATGGATTTTCAGGGGTGTGTTTATAGATGACTCGCCCAGCCAATTGAATATCAGCAGAACTACGTAGTTTTCTCATGTTAATTCTTAGACAGACAAAGTGTTTACTAAAGTTGGAAGTCCTGAAATAGATGTCACTAAAGGCTCCTCAGATTCTGAAGCTATGTATATAAGAGTATAAATGACACAAGTCATCAACAGTAAGGACATAACAAAAAATATCAATACAAAGTGGTATTGCCCGATGTAGATTCCTTATACATTTTATTTTTTTTTTTTATTAATTTTTAATAAATAATAAATTATTGTGTATTTTTGTTTCATGTTTGTCATTGTACAAGTCACTCGCAAGCCAAAAAAGTGTGAGAACGTATTGATCTACATTACTAGAATCCTTCACGCTTACTTTCTCATTGTGTTAGTTTTGGATAATTAAAGAAGGGAACAGCTTTTCTTCTGGATGTGGGAAAGGAATTGTTATAGACTTGGACCACTTGGGAGAGGGACATTGTCGGTTTTGGACTTGGGAATCAGATGGCATCCGTTCTTAAACATCGATGAGAGGGACAGATTTGCTTCTGCATCATTTGGGAAATGTACCGTGCTAGTTCGGAATTATTGAGAAGAGGAATGGCTTTGGTTCTGGATCACTTGGGAAAGTGATTGTGCCAGTTTGAGATTCTTGAAAGAGGGATGGCTTTGCTTTTGGATCACTTGAGATTGGGATGGTCTTAGCAGCTAGCTTCTGAACCAATTGGGACAGTGATAGTGTAAGGTTAGGATCATTGAGGAGACATTGTTGCTTCTGAATCAATTGGAAAAGGGATGTCTTCAGTTCTTGAGCTTTGAAAATAGAGACAGTTTTGCTGCTGGATCAAATGAGACTGGGGTAAGTAGGGGTAGGGTAGGTAGGTATGTAGTTTATTAATCCCTGAGGGAAATTCTTGAAAATGGAGACAATATCTTTGTGGGAGAGAGACAACTTCTGGATCATTTGGGAAAGTGATGTTGTCAGTTCTGAGCCATTGAGGAGAGAGAGAGAGAGAGACGTTGTTCACAATATTTGATCTGGACCACATGAAGAGGAGCGCCATCGATTCACTTGGGAATGGCATGATGTTAGTTCTGGATCATTGAGAAAGGAACGACTTTTCTGCTATATCACTTGTGAAAAGGACAATGTTAGTTCTGGATCATTGAGAAGAGGATCATCTTTTCTTCTACATCACTTGGGAAAGGTACAGTGTTAGTTCTGGATCATTGAGGCAAGGGACAGCTTTGATTCTGGGTGATGCCAAAAAACTGCCATCGTTGTGTATCACTTGAGAAAGGAATGGTGTTTATTTTGGACTTTTTGGGAGTGAGATACTGCTTCTAGTTATTCAAAGAGATAGACAGCATCTTATCTGTACCATTCAGGAGAGGGACGACATTGCTTCTTGATGGATTGGGATAGACAACATCCTTCAACTTGCTGAATTTTATAACACAAATGACTGGACTGGTTTAAATTTTAGAATGACATGACTTCCACCGGTAAGTTAAGTTTCTCAGGTTTGGTTTAGCAGAAGTGTATTGGATTGCAACATCTTTTTTACTATATAATTCAATTCAATAAAAAAAAACTATTCATCCTCAGGGTGAAATTTCTCAATAAACAACATTGTCCGAACCTACCGAAAAATTGGTTGCCATTCAGGATGTCATAATAGCGGCAAATTTTTTAAGTTTTGCTATTGGGAGTTGTTAAAGCAGCTAGCTACATATGAAGTAGTTTAAATTTGTAATTTAGGTTCACTTGACTTGGATAAGAGGGTTAGTCATCTCCTGCTAATAGTGATTGTTGAACATTATTCAAACTGTTCCAATTCTGGGTTGTAACGTAATTATTGTGTTCACAACACACTTCAAAAGCTTGCACGACAAAAAACTACAAGCTGTTCACGTAACTAACAATTTTTTGCGTCACTGACCACTAAGCTTTTTATCATTTAACCAGTTTTATCATGCGCAATTGCTCTTATACTCTGAAACTGATCTGACAAAATGCATGTTGGACTTTTACATCGCAGTAATTCTTAGAACCATCATTCAGTAATTACTCAGGAAAGCATTAAGAACAAAGACTTTACATGAGGAAGGTCATTTCACTCTCTTATAACAACTTCTGAAGTCTAAAAATACAAATGATCTTAAATTACAAAAAGCCCCACCTAAAACCTGATTTATTCAAGTACTTAGTAATTTAGATAATAAGACAGACTTTTTGACCCAACAGCAAGAATATTTAAGTGAACTACTGATAAACAACAAGCATAAAACATATGTACGTATATAAACAGTATACAAAGAAATTATTGTAACAATTTAATACAGAAAATATGATTATTAGTGTTACAAAATTGTGCTATTTAGTATTAGCACATTATCCACTTTGAAAGAAATATGGAGATTATTTGCATGATTTTGACAGTGAAGCTCTGAACACAGTATGACTTACGCCTAAAAAACTTAATGGCAGTTTGCTAAACCTCCATGAGTTTAATCTATTGAGTTCAATGTAATTATTATTCGGTCTTACCTATCCCATAAGTTTCTTAAAGACTTCTCTGAAAGCTCTACTGAACACAGGACTCGAAAGGTAATAAACAATAGGGTTGAGAACGCTGTTGAAGTACGTAAAGCAAACCGTTGCTTTAAAAGCCTCATTGGCTTCACGAAACAGTCGGCATTCGTTGTGCCAGAGCTTCAGGATGAACATGGCGATGCGAGAGACGTTGCTGGGGAAGAAGCAGATGATGAAAACCAAAGCCACTGCTACAATAAACTGAGCAGCTCTCTTGATTTTACCCTGTTTGTCCAGCGTCTTTCTCTTCAACTGACACGTGATACAAGCCGTGCAGTAGAGGACGATGACAGTGGGGACGAAGAACTGGAGAACGTAGAAGACATTATGCCAGTTAAATTGTGAATTATTCCCAAAGCAGATTGTGAAGCTCTCGCACTGAGTGTGGTTGTCAAAGAAATAGAAATGCTTTTCCGGTAAGAGGTAGACAGTCATGGCTATGATGAGACCCCACAGTCCGAGAGAGACCCCGAAGGCGTAGCGTAGACCCATCCGGTTGAGCCGATGGAGAGGATGAACGATCTTCAGGTAACGGTCCACGGCCACAGCGGTGAGGAAGAAGATTCCGGCAGCTCTGTTCGCCGCCACCAGAAAGAGCAGAATTCGGCAGAAAGCGTCTCCGTAGACCCAGTCTTTACCCCGGCGGTAATAGTCGGCCCTGAAAGGAAGGCAAAACAAAACCAACGAGTCTGCAATAGCCAGATGGGCCAGATAAATAGAACTTGGCTTCCAAGTGTCTCTGTGGAAGAAGAACATAGACAGAGCAATGATGTTGCCCATAAGGCCTAAACAGAACTCCGTGAGCATAACCGGGGGCAGGATGTTGTCCAGCACGGGTGTGTGATAGGTGCAGCACATTGAGGAGATGTTCATGATTCTGGTGCGACTGTAAAACCAAACCTGATCCAGAAGTTTGCTTCTTTAGACTGTTTTATCTTGTGCTCAGTTGGTTCCCAGGAGACAACTTCGGAGGATGTTTGCTCACATCCGTGCAGCGTATCTGAAAACAAGCGCTTTGAGCAACAAAAGCCCAGGTGCGGTGGGCAAATGGAGAGACCCCCAGGGCATTCAGGCCCCGTGTGAGGTGAATAATCACATCTTGCTGCGCCTCGGGACTCCCTAGTAGCGCCATTAAAACAGCTACAGACGGGACACGGTACACGGGGGTGGCGCAGACAAACAACGGGAACGCTAACGATACAATTAACCAAGAACTTTTTGTTGACCAGAAGCATGTTTTGCACAAGTGAAGGCAAAATAATATTTATATTAGAAGCACAGTCGAACACGCATGTTGTCTGAAAACGATGCTACCTGAATTTTAAGTTCAACATTTAGTATACTAAATATTAGTGTCAATATTGGAATTTAGCTAGAAAAACGTTAATCTTTAAAAATTAATGCAGTGAGCGGCTTCTCGCTTTTTTACAACGTTAACTGAAAGACTCAAACTGTGGATTGGGAAAAAAGTTTACTTCAGAAGTGTCAAATGAAGGGCCCAAATAATGACAACATTGAACTTGCTCAAAAAAACGTAATTGTTTTCCGGAAAATCAGGACATTTTTGAACTTTTAGAACCATAGTCACATTTACGGCGGGAGAATTAGACTCAGTGGTAGTTGACCTAAAGGTTGCAGGATCAAATCCCTGAGCGTCAGGTTCCTCGATTGAACAGCCCTTGAGATAATATACATGTTTATAATGTTAAATACTATATTTTGAATACATTTAATAAGATTCACGTAATTTTTACGTTTGCATATTTTGCATATAACCTCGTCACTCGTTTGGCCGACGGTTCTTCTCCGGAACAGCAGGTGGCGAGAGTTGTTCAGATTTTCCACGTCTCTCTTCGTCCGGCTGCGCGTGAACACCAACACACGTGTAAAAATGGATGAAGATAATTTACAATTTCACGAAATGGGGTTAGACGATCGTCTTTTAAAGGTAAGTGACCGTGTCGTGGCATCAACACGCACCGTTTCACAATCAAGACACTTGTTAATTAGCTTGCTATAGCTAAACGGCTATTGTTTTGGTAATCGGAGTCGTGTTTCTGAACTGAAAGTTGTTTTTAAAAGTAAAAACATGGCGCGTGTGACTCTTTTAGGCTGATTGTGTGTCGTTTGTGCTCGTTTTAGGCTGTGGCTGATTTGGGGTGGGCGAAACCCACCCTGATTCAGGAGAAAGCCATCCCACTGGCGTTAGATGGGAAAGATCTGCTGGCCCGAGCCCGAACCGGGTCGGGCAAAACGGCTGCATACGCAATTCCCCTCATCCAGAGGATCCTCACATCCAAAGAGGTGACACGTGACCTTTCTCAGTCCACCACAGTGGATCTGTTCTGATCCAAGATGTCTGTGCAGATTGTGTGCGAACAGGCAGTCAGAGCTCTGGTACTGGTCCCAACTAAAGAGCTGGGCTCGCAGGTGCTGACCATGGTCCGACAGCTCACCGCGTACTGTGGCAGAGACGTGCGAGCCGCCGACATTTCGGAGAAGGCGGATTTGTCTGCGCAGAAGTCTGTGTCCGAAAGATACGCCGTGATTGATATCAAGTCTGAGTGAGTTGATTGAACTGGTTTCCTCTCATAGGCCCATTCTGATGGAAAAGCCTGATATTGTTGTCGGGACGCCATCACGCGTACAGGCCCACATCAAAGCACAGAACCTTCAGCTGGACTCTTTAAACGTGCTGGTGGTGGACGAGGCCGACCTGCTCTTCTCCTTCGGCTTTGAGGATGACCTGAAAAGCTTAGTATGGTAATACACTTTTTTTTTTATCCAGTCTCTTGATGGTCCAATTCCAGATGAAATTGGGAGGAGCATTTGCATTTATGGTGTGATGGACGCCGTGTGCCTAAATTCCAACAGCAAGGCGACACTTTACAGTTTAGAGTTATAACCTAAGGTATCAGCTGCAGTGGGCGGATCTGTTGCGGCTGATTGGGCAGATGTCACTCTCGAATAAACAGAGAGTGTATAATAACTCCGTATAATAACTCTTTTTTTTCAATAAATATATTGAAAAAATGTAATTCATCTTGCGTATTGACCTTGCAAATTTCTTTGCAATTTTAATTCACGGGTGCGATGAAGGTTTAACCGTGAATTGTGTCCTGATTTTTGTAAGTATTTTCAAAGTATTTAACCCGTTTACGGTTAATCTCAGTTGATTATAAAGGATTACGATTTTTTTCATACTCTTTGATATTAATCTACTTCTCTGATTAATGTATATGATTATGTTTCTCAGATTAAATGCAGATGAATGATTCTCCGGCATGAAAATTCATGTTTTGATTATTTATTCTCAGACCGTGGCAATTTGTTTTTGAACTGAAGATGAAAACAGATAAAGTTTTACCATAACAAAAGCTAGCCAACATTTATAGAATATAAAAGGAGTTTTATTTATATATTAAATATCTTAACTAAAATCATAGTAAATAACTGCAAAAAGTATGGAAACATTGTCTTTATTTAACAATAATAATGAAAACAACAAAATAATAAAATGAATTGATACAATTATTGTAAATAAACTGTCTTTTAATTTTTACCAATTTGTCACCCTGAGCAAATTCACATGAACATTACAAACGCAACTAAAAGCTGTGGGTTGTTGTGTTTCTCTTGACCTCAAGTCACCTGCCCAGGATCTACCAGGCCTTCCTGATGTCCGCCACGCTGAACGAGGAGGTGCAGGAGCTGAAGGAGCTGGTCCTCCACAACCCTGTGAGTACAGCACAACGGATGCATCTCCTCTGGCCTCTGACGGCTCTTCTCGCTCGGTCAGGTGACGCTTAAGCTCCAGGGCTCGTGGCTTCCAGACTCGTCCCAGCTGCAGCAGTACACAGTGATGTGTGAGGAGGAGGACAAGTTCCTGCTGATCTACACGCTGCTGAAGCTCCGGCTGGTGCAGGGCAAGACGCTGCTGTTCGTCAGTGACATCGCTCGCTGCTACAGACTCAAACTCTTCCTCGAGCAGTTCAGCATTCCAGCCTGTGTTCTCAACTCGGAGCTGCCGCTTCAGTCCAGGTACTGCACACGAAGAACTATCTGCTGAGAAATTCCCATTTAATGATTTAGATTACATCTATATTTATATAATGTGAATTTGATAAAAATGCATATATATATATTAGGGCTGTCAAAGTTAATGCGTTAACTCATGAGATTAATTGCAAGAATTTTCACAAGAAAATTCTGCTCGTTTTGTTTTGGTCAAAGTCTGTTTTTGATTGTTAACCTTGGTTTCACTCTCTCGCTCTCTCTCTCTCGCTCTCTCTCGCTCTCGCTTTTAGTTTAATGGTTTATTAACAGGAAAATGCTGTAAAAGTCAATTAAATGTTGCAGTGATGTTTACTAATAGTTAAAAAATAGTAGTAGTTCTTAACTATAATTTTTGACAATTTTTAGAGATTGCACGAGTGTGTGTGTGTGTGTGTGTATTGACAATCACTTTTCTGAAAAGAGTTCAGGCCGATTGTACAGTACTGTGTGTACTGTGTGTTGTACTGTGTGTGTGCTTCTCTGTGGTAGTAATGTGTGTGTGTGTATTTGTGTGTATTTCAGATGCCACATCATCTCTCAGTTTAATCAGGGGATTTATAATTTCGTCATTGCCACAGATGGAGAAGGACTCGACGTCCCCAGTGCCAAACCCCAGAAAAAAGACAGGAGGAAAAGGAGGAAGTATGACAATTACTGGAAAGATTTGTCTGTCTCTCTTGTGCTCCCGTTTGATATCTAATTTTAGAGATTCAGTGATTCAGAAAACGTTAATCCTAGAGAGAAATTGCTTAAGAAAGAGGAAATTATTAAGGGAAAAGGAAAAAAAAAAAGCCCAAGAATGCAAAATGTATAACACCAATAAATATAGCACACAGTGATTTAAGTACTGCACTGAAAATTATTAAAATCAATAGATCTGTCTATCTCTATATGTCTCTCTTTCTGTGTCTGTCTGTCTGGCTNAATTATATATTTACTAATATATATTTATGCCATTTTTGATATTAAAATGTCCCATTAGTGAAAAATAATTACTTTATCTAATTTAAACTTTTTACTGTAGTCTGTGCGCTAATTGTTTAACTAAATAAGCTGTTGCTGGGTTTGATCTTTTTGTGCGTGTGTGTGTGTGTGTTTCCCAGAGGCAAAGACAAGGAATATGGCGTTTCCAGAGGGATCGACTTCCAGAATGTGTCAAATGTTGTGAACTTTGACTTTCCCACATCAGTGGACTCGTACATTCATCGCGTCGGCCGGTCAGAGCAGATCAGATCAGATCCCATCAGAGTCGAGTCGCACACACGTCTAAACTCTGTCTGTTTTTGATGCAGGACGGCTCGAGCACACAACCCCGGCACGGCACTGTCCTTCATCTCCAGCGCTGAGCTTCCTGTCTTTACACAGGTGGAGAATGCACTGGCCTCAGGTACCAGCTTGCTGACCGCACACATTCAGTCCAGCGCTGGACTGACCTGTGACTCTAGTGTCGTGCGTGAAAGCCACTTTCCTTTTGTCTTTGGTAAAAATGTAATATTTGGAATAGTATATATTTTTTTAAATTAAGATTATTCAAACAATTTTTTAAATTAGGTGAAGCAATAAGCCTAATTACATAATAACGGGCACATTTCACTTTTGTCGTGTAAGAAAAAATGTATTTAGTTTTTGGTTCTAAAAATGTCGAAATTAAATGGAATAAGTGGTCACAGTGATTTTATTTTCACTTTATTTTACAATTAAAAAAAAAATAAATAAATAAAAGAAAATAAGTCAGTCTCGGACCGTTTCAAAGTGAGATGGAGCCAAGATTATATTATGACTTGTAAAATCGATATTATTATAACACAAAATAGAATTGTTACTTTAGATTTAATGGATTAAATAATAGGTTAAATATAATATCTGTAATCTAACAATGTAATCTTCTTCAGTTTAACTTCAATGAATGAAACGTAAAATAGATTTCAAACGTTCTGTGTTCATTTCAGTTGAATTGAATCGATTATTATTAGATCGAATATTGATTAAGCATGTCTGCTTGTTACAATTCTTTTCATCCAAAGAAACTTTTGTTCTATTTTAGACTCTGACAGGCTTTTTTACTTGTAAATGTCATGATGATATGTAATAACACCCTAAAAAGTTTTGACTGCGTTCAGTAGAAATGAGGCAGATGTTTGATTTTCTTTTCTGCGTTGATGACCGAACACGTCCTCTTCACATCGGTATTCAAAGATGTCGTTTCCATTTCAGACGACGCCGACAGTGGCCTCAAACCGTACGAGTTCAAAATGAAAGAGATCGAGGGCTTCAGATACAGATGCCGGGTACCTTAACGTCACTTCCTGCCGCCATCAGCCGAGCTTGTGTTTGTAAGCCACGCTCCATTCTTTACCCAGGATGCCATGCGCTCGGTGACCAAGCAGGCGGTGAAGGAGGCCAGACTGAAGGAGATCAAGCAGGAACTGCTTAATTCAGAGAAGCTCAAGGTCGGGCATTCAAACGCTCTGTTTTGTCCAAGGCTCTTTAAAATCTCACGTGTTCTTCTCCCACAGACGTACTTCACAGACAATCCCAGAGACCTGCAGCTCCTGAGACACGACAAAGACCTGCATCCCGCCATCATCAAGCCTCACCTGAAGAACGTACCGGAATACCTGGGTGAGTGTGTGTAATCCAGTCCTGTGTTTGAGTCCCACCAACACCATGCTTGTGTGTTCCAGTCCCCGAGGCTCTGAAGGGAACGGTCAATCCTCTCTGCAGACGCCGCAAGAAGTTCAAGCGTCCGGAATCTACCGTGATGAGGAGCAGCTTCAAGGTGGGATATCCCTCCGGCCTTATTTACTTTCCAGTAGGATTGTGTTTATGGAGGTCTACTAGCTTATCTTGTTTTGAGAAAAGGTTATCTGCCAACTAGTCCTCAACTGGGGTTTATAGAATAGCCGGTCTTCTTTGGGTATACAACTTTTATCATCTAAACATTTTGTACTTTTCTACTATTTTCATTAATAATTTTTTCCCTATTGACTTTGAATGGGAGTCTATCGAATGGGAGCGTCCTTGTTTTGTTCATCATAGAAACACTAACTTCCTAAACGCCATTATTTGTATATTTTTAATCAACTTTTTTTTTTTTTTTTTTTGCCCATTTGACTTTGAATGGCACTCGACATACATCCACTTTTCCACGGCCACATCTGCTTATCGAATGTTCTAATGTTCTCACATTTTTTAAAATTGAGTTTCTTTTGTTTTCTCTTTGCAGAAAGGTTTCAGACACCGAAACCCGCTGAAGAACTTTCGTTTCATCAAAAAGAAGCGGGAAGATAGAAAGGCCGCCAAATCCTCCCAGTCGTAATCCCAACTTTTACCGCTGCAGATTATCAAGACAGAAAAGACATTTCCAAAAAAAAAGTGTTCATTTCTGCTCATTGTTGGTCATTAAATTAACATTCACATATCTATAATAACAAAGGATTTATAAAAAAAATTTCTTTGTTTTTTGTATAATTCCTAGAATCTTGATGGGGAATAATCCATTTATTAAGTCCAGTCACGTCAGCATTTTTTCATGCTGCTGATTGTTCGCCGTCATGTACAGTAAATGCTCAGAAAACAATGTTTGATTTGTGTACATTTTTTCAGATATATCTCTGCCTTTATAAATCTGGTGATATTTATAATATAATTATTTAAATCTGTTTTTAGGTAAGCGCCATTCTTGCATGAACTGCTGGATTTTTTTGAAAACTACAGTATTTTGCCCACGTTCACTGAAAGATCATCGGTAATCTCAAATTATACCATTTATGACAGAGTTTCTAGGCAGCAGAAATGTGACAGTGGCCAGGAAAACAAAACTTCAAACAAGCTTTCATTAGTGTCATGGTGGTAAACATCGTAAGTTCTTCCGTCACCTGCAGGAAGTTTTAGGTATTACAGTTTGATTCTGGGTCATGGAAATTGCTGTAAATTGAAATACTAGTCCTGTTTAATTCATTTAGATAATTAGTCACAATGCAAACAAAAAAAACATTTAAAACTTTGATTAGATTTTTCTGCAAGTTTGCAAAAACATAGCATTTTGTCTATTAGCAGAAAAGCTACAAAGTGTAAAATAGTCACATTTGATTAACCACAACATGTGTGCATTTTATTACAACTTCCGTTCAATTGTATCGGCTTCAAACTTTGGATCTGTCATTAAACCATTACTTATTATCCTGATTTAAAATAATGAACATTTATATTTGTAATAAAATACATTTACAATATTAGGTAATCACTAGAAAGCAAACATGCATTGATTAAAAAAAAACAAAAAAACAGTAATCCTGTCTTGCCAAATCTGCGTTTTGAAAACACACCCAATCGCAATTCACGCAAAATCACCTAAACACCCTTTATTGTCGCCACTGACGTTTAATCAAGAACCACCAGACAAATGTACAGGTTTGAATCCACACAGCAGGAATGTTTCACGTTGTGCCGAGACCGAATCGTCCGATTCAAAGCGATTCCTTGATTTATTTACATTAAGGAGATTCAGAAACACGTCGAATCATTTGGTCAGTGACTCACATACAAAAGCACATCAGAGATCAGATCCACAAACACACCGCACGGTCTTCACATTAAAAAACAGTCCGGATGAAACACTGGTCTGTGATCACAAGGCGCTTCAGAAGCTGAAAGATGAGATCTAGGTGACGTCCCGTCTGAAACTAAGGCACAGTGGGACTCGGATTCCAGCCCATCTATGCTTTTGATTCAAGATCCACATGGAGCCCACGACGTCGGACCCAGAGGAGCCATCGAAGCTAAATTCTCAAAAACATCAATACGGTAACGGTGGTGCATCATGGGAAATCATTCTGAGCTGGAGCAGCACTAGATCCGCTTTCCTTCGGTTCTTGAATGGATCGGCTAAGACGCTCAGAAGATGGAAGCACCAGCTCGGGTTAGAAAAGAAAGAAAAAAAAGTGAGAGAGGGAAAGGGCGGAGCCGGTCCAAAAATCTTCATGGTGATCACATGACCTCACAGCACGAGTTCTGCTTGCGAGCCTGAAACCAAGACAACCTTCGGATCAGCACAAATGTGGTAAAAATGTCCGTCAGTGTGTGTCCTGCTTTGTGATTGGCTGGCCACCACTACAAGCTGTGCCACGCCTTAGATCAGCTCCCCGTGACGCAGAAATGGACAACAATTTGAGTATTTGAAAACTTCAGTGTGTGTGTAAGAGTGTGAAAAAAAAATGCGTGTATGTGAGAGAAAGAAAAGAAACATACTTTTATGTCGTGTGTGTGTGTGTGTGTGTGTGTGTGTGTTAAGGGGGGGGGGTGTCGAACTGGAAATCAGTTTTGGATCGGGTTCAAAACTAAATAACTATATACATTGTAAAAAAACGTTTCCACTCTAATCTGATTGGAGACACAACGGAACAGGATGTTACGTACTATCCTACTAGGATGAAAAATCCTCCATTATAAACTCCTCCATGTTCTTTATCAGGGTCACGAGGAGTTGGATCCAAAAGAGTGAAAACACTGGACTGTGTTTGTGTGTGTGTGTGTGTGTGTGTGTGTGTGTGTGCGTGCGTAAAAGCACTGACCGTCTTGTAAAAGGCCTTGGACTGGTTCCCCAGATGCTCAGACTTCTGGACTAAATCATCCAGCTTCTCTCCTCTCTCCAGTAGAGACTCCATTGTGTTGTGCTGCGGATGGACACACACACACAGTAAGAGTCGGTGGGTCATGGACACACTCACAGCATTAACCCGACACGGTCCTCTACTCACCAGGATGATTTTGGTTTCATCCAGCTCGGCTTGGACTTTGGTCATGGCATCAGCTTCACGAGGATTCTGAGGAAGAGCATCACTTAGTAACATTCTTCAGCTCTTCCCTCAGTTTGCTCTTAATAAAAAGTGATTCATCTACTCCACAGAAAACCATGACGTCCAACTATGGTTAGTAGCACAACATTATAGCGTCATGTCTTCCTACCTCAAATACAGTAATTCTACCAGTTGTGTAATTGTTATTTTTTACAATTCATATATGGGAAATAAATCTTCACGATAAACTCACAAATGCACAATATAAACATGGCTTACATTTCATTTTGCAAATATTAATGAGACTAAAATATTTTTATGTGAATATATGATAAAGGTAAACACATAAGAGATAAATACATTATGAAATATCTAAACTATAAACTACGTAATATTGTTATGTTATTGCGAATGTTGTATTGTAATATGATTTTTTTCACAATATAAAAGGTTCAGTTCATGGATCAAGTTTAAAAAAAAAAAAAAAAAAAAAAAAAAAAACATTTCTATTCGAGGTGCCCATGTACAGAAACTAAACTAAAGCAAAGCATTGTGGGACTAGACCAGCTGCGGACTCACCTGGTACCTGGCCAGGTGGGCATCCAGTGCTGTGTAGGTGATGGTGGTGGGAGAGCCGGACGGCCAGTCGATGCTGCTGACCTGCCTGGAGAACTCATCCAGAACCTTCAGACAAGCAGAAGCAGCACGATCAGACTGGGTATCGGAAACCACAACCTAGACGTCACAAGCCCAGGCCAGGGTTTTGTGATTTTGCTAAATTGCAATCCGCGAATTCAAAACAATAAAATTACATTTTATAAAATACAATTTCTTGCAATCGTGCAAAACATGCCATTAAAATGCTAATAAATCTCCGAAAAATACATTTAAAATGGGACTGTGGTCAATAAAAATAATGTCAAATAATACTGGATTCAAATTCTCTCATTCTCCAATATTTTAATTTTGAATTATGATTTTACGTGACAGAAATCTTTAATACAGATTTAAATCTTTAATACTGCTCTCTTATGGAGCCTGTGTATCAAAGAACCGGATAACAATAGAAAGTATGACTAGAAACGGAGTCTTAATCTTAAAATTATATTATTCATTGATCTGCTCAACAGGACGTCAAATTTCTCCGTGAATTATTCATTTGCATTTTACTGCTTCACAAAAAATATGTGTGAGGATGAAGAATATACAGCAGTTCAAGGAGCATTTCTGCCACTGAAATACAGACTTGTTTTAAATCCCAAAATCTCTTCATACCTCTTCAGAGTATGATCCTTATTAAAGTTCTTCGGATTTAGACCCTTAATATAGTTCCTGGGATTATGATCCGTAAGGTCACGTACAGGTAGCGCGAGTCTGACATACGATACATGTGATATACAAAAAAAGATGAAATCCTGGAGGAACTGGCCACAGGAACCTGAAGCAGACCTTGTCGAGCAGAGTGAAGCAGACCCTGGATGGATATTCACTGTCCGCGATCACCACGCCTCCCAGATTGTCGTTCCGCACGTACACGTGACACAAGTACTCTGAAGGATCAAAGACAGCGTCGGTCAACGCGCATGGAACCATCTTCAGGACTTTGTGAACCAACCTTGTTCCTTAACCGAAGCACGACCACCCAGCGGCGAACGCTCCACGATCAGGGAGCTGGTGAAAGTCATGAACTCCTGCACACTGGGAGAGAAAACGCACGTGACGTCACCGCATCACCTCTGATGGCGTCACACTTACCTGGACCTCTGGAAGAAGCTGAAAGAGGACAGGTCATACGCAGCCTTCAGCAGGTTCACCTTCGTGGTCCCTTTATACAACACGCTCAGGCTGTAGAGCTTCATGATTAATCCCAACCTGGAACCACACAAACATTCAGAACATCTCCATGCTTTGCTCCTCAGAGTATCTCGAGAAGGTTTCAGGAGTGGGAAAGCACCGCCATGCTCAACAGGCTGGTGGCTAGCAGCTGTTAGCTAACCGTGCTAACTGTACAGGTAAACAACGCGATGTTTTGGTCAGATGTTTCCACTGACGTCTTACCTGCTCTGAATCAACTACTACTGTTGCTAAGCCGCTAACAGCAGATTGCCCTTTAATGATTCAAGCGGACCACCGCTCAAAACCGCTGGGAGATTTCAACTGATGCTTTTTATTCGTCCTGATGAGTGTAACGTCAGTTTGATCGACAAACGTCCGGCTCGACTGAAGGAATTTCATCCAATCTATCCACAACTACCCAAGGTTTTTTTTTTCCACACCGAAAGTTGCTCGTTGGCAGAATACTGTACACCATTTCAAAATAAAAGACACAGGTCTACGCCCATGAAAATTAAAACAAAGCAAATTAAAAGCCCCCGTCGGGCTCGACGTGGCACTTAGTTGCGGAAAATCCCATGTTGTTAAACGCTTATTAATCATGCGTAATATTAATAAAAACAAGACACAATAATATTGACATATAGCATACTGTACACTTGTATTATTACCACAAGATAATTAATATAATACTGTGATTAAATTATTCATTTATTAAACATTTTAGTCAAATACTATTTATTTTTTAGTTCAAAAGACTTTAGTTTTTATACAAATATTAAGCCACATTACGTATACGATTTATTAAATTATACATTACATTTTTATGTGTGTGGTGGGTAGCACTGTTGCCTCACAGCGAGAAGGACCTTTTCCAGACTCAAGTTTGATGTTCTCTTCATGTTCGCGAGGGTTTCCTCTGGCTCTGCAGTTTCCTCCCACAGTCCAGAAACATGCAGGACAATTGAAGTTTGGGAAACGGTCTTTTTGTGGGAGTGAGAGTTTAAATGTGTCTGTTTATCCTGCTCTGTGATTGGTTGGCCATGGATTCAGGGTGTGTCCCGCCTTCAAACCCAGAGTGGCTGTGATTGGCTCAAGCTCCAGTGACCCAGAAATTGGATGAATCATAAGCACGTGTGCAATCATATTATAATAAAGATTTATTTTGCAAATAGGCATGTTACATTGTTTGTGTACATATGATCTTCTGGCATAGTACTAACTCATCAGGAGCTCGTTCCATTCATACAACACACCAAGAATTAAATAAAAAAGCATTACTTTAACTCTGTTCAACAGAGCGCTGTTTAAACCTGTTTGTGCACTTACATTTTTTACGTTGTAATTTCCTAAAAAAAATACCAGTATTCATAATAATACCAGTATTTTATTCTTCGTCTATTACATACTCAAAGTTAAAGTCCTGAGAGGTGGTGCTGTCCGGCTCAAACCAGGAGTCGAACCAGGAGGCCTCTGTTGTGAACGTGGCTGTGGTGGGCGGAGGTGTGGAGGCAGTGGTGGTCTCGGCGGTAGTGCTCTCTTTCATCTTCTCCATCCGCATCCTCCGCAGACGCATCAGCCGCAGCCGGCGCAGGCGGTCACTCTGGGGGCTCGTGGAGGTCCCGGTGGTCTCGGCGCCGGTGCGGATGTTTGTGCTGTTGGTGACTAGTCGTGGCTTTTTGCCGCTCTGGGCCATGATTTGTTGGATTCGTGCCCAGTTGGACTTGGTCAGAGTGAAGCTGCAGGGCGTGGCGTTGGCATCGTAGCCCACAATGCACAGCCTGGTCTGCGAGGTGTAGCCGTCCGCTCTCGCCGTCACACGGTATTCGCCCGGGTTGAGGAGACGCCAGAAATCTCCAGACGAAGCTTCCGACAACACAAGTGTATTGTAATGTCCAGCAGATGATTTTATTATTTCTTTGTATTCTAAAAAGTATTAAATAGCGGTGATCTCGTACCTGTTTTGACGTCATGCTTGATTCCTTCCACAGATACCGTGGCATTAGCCAGGAGATTCCCGTCAGTGTCCCTCACTACTCCCTTAATCCCTCGATGAACCTGGCCACCAGTAGCATGTTTACTGTTATTGTTACTGTTTTAACAATACTGCTTATTAACAGTTACATACTACTATTGCAACAATTTTAACAATACAGTACTGCTTATTAACAGTTATTTACTCACATTGTTACTCTTTTAACAGTACTGTTAATTAACAATTATTTACTTTTATTATTACGGTTTTGACAAAAGTGTTTATTAAGAGTTACTTAGTTAACAGTTACATACTACTATTGCAACTATTTTAACAATACAGTATTATTTATAAACAGTTATATACTGCTATTGTTATTGTTTTAACAATGCTGCTTATTAACAGTTATTTATTCCTATTGTTACTGTTTTAACATTGCTGTTTATTAACAAGTTATTTAGAGTTAGGGTTAACAGGTTAGGAATGTTCTAACCTGTTCCATGAACGCCAGCAGAGCTTCTTTGTTGTTCTCCCACTCTGATGCCAGTTCGCTCTCATGGGGGAACTTGTCACAGCCGAGAAAGATGGAGATCTCAAAGCAGTTTGTGTGCAGGTAGCTGAAGTCATTCATGCCTGAAGAAGCCACAGGTGAAACATCTCATCACAGTAAAAAGCCATCCTCTCGCTTCACTTACTGCCCACCACGGGCTTCCAGCCGGCGTGGTTAATGATGCCCTGACCTCCAGTGATGTCATCTGTGTGGCAAGATCCCCGCTGGTTCTCCGTCATGGTCAGATGACTGTGGGCGTATGTCATGGCGAGCCAGCGGAATAGGTTCTCGTCTGCTGTCTCGCGGAGCGCCCCCTCGTTCTGCCGCTGGATCCTGGCCCAGGTTTCTTCATTCATCTGGTGATACTCGGAGGGCTGGTTCCCCAGTGGTCCAGGCCTGTCGTCACTGGATACCCGGGGCGGTCGCTGCATATCGAACGGGTAGGTGACCATCTTCTCTCCACCTTGTAAATTAGCCCCCAGAACGAAGGGCGTCCGCTCCATCCAGGTGATGAGGGCTTTGGTTTCCACAGCAACCTAAATTAAACCACTTAAATTGAATCACTGAAAGGAAGGTTTTTATTTACGTATTTAGACAATGAGGAAAAAAGTACGTTTAGAAATACATTAATGATGACTGAAGCCGGTCTTTGTCTTGTCATAGTCTTAGTGATAATCATAGCCATTTACTTAACACCAACAACCAGACGATCAAATGAATAAAAAGCAACAATTCTCTTACATACTTACACGTGCGCTTTGAGACAATTAAAACTGTGAAAAGCGCCATACAAATGCTCAGAACTAGTTTCACCTAAAATCTATAAGCTTTAAAACTATGAATTGATGGATTTTGTCTTTGGATTATGTGATATAAAGAACTTGTGTGTAAAACTCAGACATTTTTGTTGGAACACACAATTTTTTTTTTGGCTTGTAAACTTTGGAACTTTATCAATGTTTTCATTTTTCTTATTATCATTTCAGTTTTTTTTTTTTTTCTTTTTTTCTTCTTCAGTTTTTTGTTATTTAAAGAGTGCAAGAGGCTCTTTAAATCACATGCTTTCTTTTGCTTTTTTGTACTTTATCTTAGTCGTTCTTAGCATATTGTGTCGGACAATTACCATCTCTCCATTTAAATAAAAACAAGCACACACACGTATGTTTTATCTTATAGCAATTCATGGAAAACAAACAGATTTTTCAGGCTAGAAAATGCACCACAAACGTGCTATTTTCAAAATCTAATAATGTTGTTTCTGATATGTTCTGGTTTAATTTCTAAAACACATCCATATACTCACAGAGCCATTGAGAAAATTCTCCGGGATGGGAATGTGATGATTGGGAATGATGCGAGGCACCCAGCCTCTGTCCTCGGCGCCCCATAGAATGCTGTTTAAGTCCGGAAAATTCTGGAAAATATCGTACCCCTCTTCCGTCCAGTGCCCTAGGGCCCAGTTTCCCATCTCTGAGCCCTGACCACACCAGCAGTCACCAATAACACCATCAATCACATGATCAGAAAAACAAACATGCGTATTTAGGCATGACGCACCATCTCAAAGGCCAGTTCGTATGCGTCTGGGTTCAGTGATGGCACCAGGTGAATGCGCACTCCCTCCACCAGGCGGCGTACTCGTGGGTTGTCATCGTTGTACTCCTTACATAGGAACTGCATCAGCAGGAGTAGAAGTTCCCGACCCAGAACTTCATTTCCATGAAGACCAGCTGTGTATCGAAATTCTGGTTCACCTAGCATGACCACAAGAAGAACATATGGTGGCGATCACATGCGCATGGTGCTAAAGTCAATCAAGCCAATTGATCTTTTGCATTTTTGTAAAAAAGTAAAAAAAATTGGAATCTGGAAAACTCTGTCCCAAATTTTCGAGTCCCGCTCTGTGATTGGTTGGCCACAATCCCAGGGGGTGTGTACTACCTCAGGCCCAGATTTGCCTGGGATTGGCTCCAGCTCCACATGACCCAGAAATGGAAAAGTTCAGAATGGCTGGATAAACGAAAAAATGGAATGGGACAAAAGCAGACTACCTTTTTCATGCTCTCCAGGATTATCTGAGATCTCCATTGCGTATATCTTCAGCCCTTGAGAGCTTTTCCCAATATTGTATATTCTTGTGATGTTGGGACATTCTTCATTGACTAGCTTCATCATCTGTTAATTTAGAGAGATGTGGTCCTAATCAGACCTTTGAATTCCCCTAGAACCTCCCAGGACTCACCTGTCTCATGTCTTTATAGTTGTGATGCCTGTAATCCAGGTAATCTGTTGGAGGCACATCGTTCTCGGTTGGATAATTCGCTGTCGTGAGAGATCCATTTCAGATAAATTGCGGAAAATAAATTGCGGAAACAACAGCACAACCAGTTTTTCTTAATATCTGACACTAAGAATGATAGCATTAATCCCAAAAAAGAAACAAAAAAAACTATTTTGCATAGTAAAAGCCTCGGTGTTAAGAATTATGTAATACAGTATTTAAAAATGTTTCTTGTGTTATGAAACGCCACACCAGCAGAGGGAGTTCTGTCTTGAGTGTGGCCTGTCATTGATCTCCTTAAGACTAATTAGTGGAATTTCCAACATCTGTCAGTCAACCCATTTAAAAGGAGTTCTTTTTAGTGGGATTTTTAACTGTTTGTCTCACTCTGAAAATGACAAAAACAAAAGTTGTGTTACCGGTTTGAATCCCAGACAGTTGAGACACGACATGATGGATTGTAAGCCTGTAACAACTACATCATTTTGGTCGCAAGTAGCTTTGGTTTGCGTAGTCTTAGTGGTGTAAATGTAGGAACATTTCCAGAGCCTGGACTATTTGCTGTGTGATGTTTGTGTGCTTCGTACTTGGTAGCGGGCAGCCGAGCACCTCCAGCCTCATGCACAAACTGCCGTTCCAACTCTGCGGCATGATACGAATGTACCGCGCCACCACAGGGTACGAGAACTCCGTCATTACTGGAGTGTCTGCGTCCACATTCCCGTAAAAGAGCTGCATGAGACAGACATCACAGGAGCAATAAGATTAAAACCTTTATCGACCTGATCACCAAGGATTTGTGCCGTTAACCCATCTAAACAGTGAAGCCAGTTTAAACCTGTGACCTTTTGATATTCCAACTCTCTACAACTAGGCCACATAGCTAGGTAGGAAGAAAGATAGGTGGTAAAGTGCCAAGTAGGAAGGTAAGAAATGGAAGGGTAAGTGGAAGGTATGTAAGTGGTACGTACATACCTTTCATTTTATGTACATTTATCTAATTTATTTAGTTAAATTAACCACCTACGTAGGCAGGCATAGAGATAGGTAGGTGGTGGGTAGGTAGGTAGGTAGGTAAATGGTTGGTAGATAAGTTGTAGTTAAGTCAGTGGTAGGTTGGTAGGTAGGTAGGTACGCTGGCTGGTGGACTTGCAGACTGACGGATGGATGGATAGATATATAGATAGATAGATAGATAGATAGATAGATAGATAGATAGATGGATGGATGGATGGATGGATGGATGGATGGATGGATGGATGGATGGACGGACAGACAGACAGAGAGATGGATGGATGGATGGATGGATGGGTGGATGGATGGATGGATAGATAGATAGATATATAGATGCTCCCAGATCTGCAAATCTTAACTTAAACATATTGGAAAATATGTAGATGTATTTGAGCAGGTAACAGTGAACTGACCCACTCTGCGTAACCGTCATGGAGCACGGTCCAATCACGGCTGTCGTTACTGAAGGCCACGTGGAAGGAAGTCACAAAGTCATTGCTGGAGTAAGAAAGCAGAAGGTCAGTGGAACGGCTTTGTGTGTGACTTGAAGTCTGGTGTGCAGCAGGTCTGGTGAAGCTCTCACTGTGACTGTGAGTTACGGCCCTGTGTGACCACGCCTGTGAACTCCACCTCCCGCCGGGCGTCCAGCTGAAACCAGTGCTCCTTCTCCTCCGTGTCTGCACACCAGGCTCCCCCATACACCTCCTCCTCATCGTCACTAGAGCTCTGACACACACACAAACACACACACACACACCATTGGCACATGATGTTTACAACGTTTAAAATTGTGTGTCTGCTGGAAGCATAAATATACTGTAGGTGACAACAAAAATACAACAAAAATA
>SOMO01000155.1:284160-318776 GCA_028128575.1 Paedocypris carbunculus
AAAAGTTTCATAAGCAAAACACGACATGTCGGATTTCACACATTGCCTAGGGTTTTCCAAGCATTGCCTAAAGATAGAACCGGCAGTGTGTGGAACATCCTCATTCCCACAAACGGTTCATCTGCAGCGCTTGAAATTGCAAAAGCCGCATCATGTTGCCGCGTGACGTTTAAAAAAACATTAATAAAGAGTTATAAAGAAATGCGGAACGTTCCAAAATCATTGATTGGTGATCAGACATCACAACAGCATCTGCAAAAACAGAGAAAGAACGAACTGATGTTGTTTCTAATTATTTTGTTTTCCGATATGTATGTTCCACCGTTCTGCATTTTCTTATTTTAGGACGTTTTGTCATCATCGCTCTTTTTATCTAGACAGTTCACACGTGGCGTAAAAATCAACCCTGTCATTCCATAGAACTTCTAGGCTTTTCATTAATTTCATGGAAGTGCTGTAAACATCAAACCATGTGTGTGATTTTATTGCACCAGACTTGTGAATCTTTAAGCAAACTGTTTGTGTGTGTTTTTCCAGACAGCCGTTTATCGCTGGCATTTACCTGATGATGTCAGTGGACACGGTCATTCCTCCCGGGAAGAAAGGCATGTCGCTATGCTTCTCCGATGGTGTTGCTGGCCTCATGATGTACTGATTGTGTGATTCCTGTGTGTGTGCAGTCACTAATGCAGATATCGCTTGCACTTACTCCTCGTCCCCCATGTACCCCTTTGCCTTCAGGACACACACGCACAGTCTTGGTAAGCTTTTTTTTTGGGGCGTGTCCTGTTTAGCATATCTTTATTGGTCCCACAGTTTTGACGATAGATTGTTCGGCAGAAACCAAAGCGTTTGTATTTGTTTGTTTTACGTAAGTTATTTTGTATTGATTAACTCAGACTCTACAGTTGTAGTGTGTCATTGTTCCAGGCTGCTTCTTAAAGAGCCAAAAACGTGCAATCACTTCCTGTGTGTGTAAAGAATCGAGTTAGGATTTAGTATATATTACGAAATTAGTGTCGATCAGGCTCAATATCGAATGATTGGATTGTGATTCGGACTTTTATGTTTCTGTTGTTTTTTGTTGTGGATGAATGCTTGACTTTTGACTTTTGACCTTGTCGTTTGTCTTCAGGTAAGGTCGTGAGTGGTTACCGGGTTCGCAATGGCCAGTGGACTCAGATTGGCCGACAGTCTCCTCAGCTGCCACAGGTGATTTTAGCTAGTGGTTCTTGGGACAAGTATTTTGGGACATGGCCATCACTGTGTGTCTCCAAGTACAGTCAGGAAGAAAGTATTTTACGCAAAAGAGGCCTATTTGGCAGTTATGGCTTAGTGGTTAGAGGCTTGTGACCAAAACATCACACGTGGTGCTATGAACATTAATCCATCATGGGATGATTTAGTACCTAATGCTAAACACTATCTATCCCGGAGACATGGACGTATAAATATAGGTACAGATTTTCCATGTGCAAGTGTAAAAAAAAAAAAAAAGTTTCACTTTTCTCAAATAATGGTCTGGTTTCCAAGCATTTCTGAGAACTTGTGTAGTCTTTGATCAATCTAATAATAATAATAATAATAATAATTTATTATCAATCTGTTAGTGTTTGATAATCTGCAAGCTTCATCTGTGCTTGCGTTCAGGCGTTTTATCCCGCATCCAGTGGCGTGGACGTGAGAGACGGAGACATTCTGGCTGCTCGCTGTGTTTTCACTGGAGAAGGAAGAACCACAGAAACACAAATTGGGTAAATTTATGTTCAAAATGTTTTGCTTTTGTGCCTGTGGAAAAAAAATTAAGCTTTTATAGGTTTCATTTTTACGATAATAATAATTTAGTTCATTTTACGTTAAAACTATATATTTTTAATAATTACATTTTAGTATACCTTTTTACCAGTCGTTTATTAAACTACGTAAAATCATTGCCTTAAAGTAACGTTACTTTTGATTTTTTACCTGGAATCGGAAATTAACTTAAAAGTGCTGTACATTTTTTTTATTTACTAGAAAACATTTACCGCTGTGTTTTTGCAGAGGAACCTCCAATGATGAAATGTGTAACTTCTACATCATGTACTACATGGACCGCTCACACGCCACGCCGTACATGAACTGCGGCGATGAGGGAAGCAGCGAACTGTTCCAGAACATTCCTCATGAGGCCAGTGTTCCTATCGTCGTCGGTGACCACGCAATGCCCATGATGCATAGCTCGGCTCCTCGTGGAGGTACCACCCCATCCAGATTATTTCAGTGGGTTTCTCAGATCTCAGAGGTTCTTTTTGGTCTCTACAGACATTGAAGACCACCAGGGGTTGTTGGAGCCCAAGAGAGCGGAAGACAAGGGTGAGATGCTTCACTTTATAGAGGGATGGGATTTTTTTCTACCAGAGAAACATGAGAGCAGGACATCTTCATCATCAGTAACTCCATAGTATATGCAGAAATACTTTTATTATACAAAGTACAGTATTTAGTTATATTAAAGTAATTAAATATTGTTAATTGTATAGTACTTCAGCTTTGTTTAAAAACTAATTTTGCTAATACAACTAATATTGCTAATAAAATGATTCTCATGAAGCTTAAATATAAAATGCTAATATTGATAAAATCTATAAAATTAGCTAATTTTGCATCTACACAAAACAGGTCACCATATACGAAGAAAAATTATATATTTTTTATTTTACAATTTTAAATGATTATAATGATTATAACTGGACAGCATGTCTTTCAGAATGTTGGAGAAGCTTCTTCAGATAACAATTACACTGTGTGTTTAGATTCTGTGGGCAAATGTGCAGAACCTTGTGTGCAGGCTGTGTGTGTGTGTGTGTGTGTGTGCGCGTGCGCGTGTGTGCTTGTGTGCTTGTGTGCTCGCGTGTGTGTTTGTGTCTGTGTATGTGTATGAAAATAAACCTTATCTAATAAATCAGATTTGAACCGAACAGATTTGAAAAGCAACACTATGCGCGATCAAACCAGTTTATTTATATCTCTCTATCTATTTATAGCTTACAGATGAAGTATTTCTTTTTTTAGTGACTGAGCTCTAGTTCACGGACATGTGTCAGACATTAAAACGTATTGAAAGCCTTACTCTCTATTGTTTACCATTTTAACCAAGTTCAGAACAGTTCTGAATGTGTGAATGTCTGGTGGAAACAATGAGAAACGAGATTCTAGAAAGTTGTGGATTTCTCTCATCCTGCTAACGACGCCAAGGGTTTGACTTCCTGGGAAAGCATAATAAGAGTCCTTTCATGCGGCCACTGTCGTGCAATGTATGCTGCTTTGTGAAGTGTGACGTGTCCAAATATAATGTTCAGGTGTGAACTTTTATGGCTATAAGTAGCTTTTTGAATGAAATAAAATTAAAACTAAGCAGCCTACATTGCGGTTTAAACACATCCTGCAAGCACGGTTCCCCCCATCTTTCTCTCTTTTCACGTCAGTCTTCCCCTTTTATCTTTCCGCTCTCCCCTTTCTGTTTCCTCTCATGCAGGTGACTTCTATTCGCTTCTCTCTGAGCTGCTGGGGCAGAGAGACGGCGTTGTGCACATGCATAAGTACAGTCCTGCCGACATGGCCCGGGCCCAGGCTCATCTGCTGGCCGAGGTCGATAGTATAATGCGAAAGAAAGAGCCACGAGTTGGCTACAGAACTAAAGAAGATGCGGTCCTGATGAGGGACAGAGTGCACAAGTTTCATCAGTTAGAGTCAGGAGGCCGTGCTCCCGCCACACAACCTTTGGCCGATGGGGCGGCGCAAGGTGGGTCCATTTTCTACCCCGCGTTCCCACCCTGAATGTTTCTGGGCTGTTCGCTGTGCTTGTGTGGACGTTCGGCTTGTCACGAATGTGGAAGTCTGTCTGTCTTTAGCCGTTTCTCACCATCATGTCCATGCTTTTCTTTTGCAATTGTGTGGTTTTTATCACTTCACCACTGTTGGTTTGGCTTTAATGTGGAGTCATATTGAAGTTCAGATTGGATCGGGACAATCTGTGATGGGAAGTTGTGATTGGCTAGCCACCAATCCAGGGCGTGTCTTCTGGCACAGTGCTGGGATTGGCTCCAGCTCCCTGTGACCCAGAAATGGAAAAGCAAGAAAATGTAGAACTAAGTTATTTAGTACGGTTCTTAATGAAGTTCGTTTTTCATTTGATTCAAAGTTATACTCAAAATCCAAGATGTGTTGAATTGCGTGCACAAGTACATTGCGTTTTACTTTTTGCCTAGTAATTTGAATAAAAAAATCGCCAGATCGGTTTGAGAGACTGAATCTGCCAATCGTTGTCAGTGGTCAGGCCAAACACATGGTTGGGCAGCAACGTTACTCCAAGACAAACACATTTATGTTGTCTGTTGTATGTCAGCTTGCAAAAAAACCTGTTGGTTTGTATGTCCTGGGGTGAACGTAACATCTCGTAAACGCGCCATTTTGTCTTTTCTTCATCGGATCATTTCCAGACGCTTTTGTCCCAGGAGTTGTTGCATTATAGTTCTGACGAAATGCTTTTCTGCTTTCCTTGGGAATCAAACCCAGCGTTTGGTGTTGCGAACAACATTAGGACGACTGTGGTAGTGTTTTAATCGTTTGGATCCTGGCGAATTACAGGAATCTGTGAAAGCGTTGTTTTAATGTCACCAAAATTCTCCTACAAGGCCAGTCAGGACGTGTGAGAACGGTAGTGCGTTCATTGCTTATGGATTGTGTGTGTGCGCAGATGCTCATCTGGTGGAGGTGTCAGACTGGCCAGAGGTGGCGCTGCAGCTGGGGCAGGTGTCTGGTTTGGCTCTCAACTCTCGTGGAAACCTGATCATCTTCCACAGAGGAGACCACGTGTGGGGCATCAAGTGTGTTCCCCTTTCCTCCATCACTCAGAGAGCATCTTCTGCCTTAAATCATTCACTTTTTTTTTCTCTCCACAGCTCCTTTAACAAGTATGGCATCTACCAGCAGGAGGCCGTCGGCCCCATTCAGCAGTCCACCATCATGGTGGTGGATCCAGTGAAGGGGCAGATGCTGCAGGCTTCAGGAAGGAACATGTGAGCTCGTGGAGCTGTGATGAGAAGATGTGCACACGAATGCTCAAATGTGTTGCTTCTTGACAGGTTTTATATGCCGCATGGGATTACAACTGATGCTGAGGACAACTACTGGCTGACAGATGTTGCTCTTCATCAGGTACACCTCCTTCTGCTTCTTCATTGGTTCTTCAGTTTTGTTTTGCTTTTTGTCTTTGATATTTAATTTCTGTGTGTTATTGAGACTTTTCACTGCAACATTGGCGTTGACATCATGTGACTTCAGTATTCTATGCAAGTGTGTGTGTTACTTTTACTAGACTTTTCTCCAAATTATAGTGTGTGTGTGTATAAGCATTTTGTTTGTGAGAGCATAAATAATTAGTTATTAGTTAATTAGTTTAGTTGTGTAGTAAAATTTAATTTGTGCAGTCAATAAAGGGCGGGTGCATTTAGAGAAAAGGTATTTACCTATTTCTTTGAAATGCAGACAGATGTGTGGAGAAAAAAACCCACAAACATAATTATTAAAGTATGGATACTAAAATAATAATTGGACATAAACCTGCATGTCACATGTGTTAAATCTTTTTCCTCCTGTGCTCTCCGCCTCCACAGGTCTTCAAGCTCAGCAGCACTGGTAAAGACAAGCAGCTTCTGGTCCTGGGAGAACGTTTCATGCCGGGGAGCGACAGGAAGCACTTCTGTCAGCCCACAGACGTGGCTGTAGATCCCGTCTCAGGACACGTCTTTGTCTCAGACGGATACTGCAACTCCAGGATTGTGAAGTTTTCCCCGGAGGGCACATATATCACCCACTGGGGGGCTGGTAAACAACTCATTCATTTATTTAGACATGTTGTGAATGCATTATGTTCTTACAGCTTACGTGTTACGGCCCTCGTTATTATTGGAGCAATATGTTAATGTGAAGCACTGATGACTACAGATCCCAGAATGCATTGCTTAAGTTGCTTTGCCTTATATAAATTATCATTGCATCATTTATAACATTCACTTACAAACACAGCCAGATGTTAATTGTTTCCAAACTTTAATATCAACTTCATTTCAAACTCTATATGATTGACAGACTATGTTTTTATGACAAAATATTCAAAGTAGTTGTTTATTTATTATCGTGGACACTTTTATTATTTTTAAAGTTTCTTCCAACTGTGGAGGGTTCTGGTTGTTGTTTGACTGTTTTTTTTGTCAGGTTCTTCGGACCGGAGGAGACGTGTCCCGTTCTTGATCCCGCACAGCCTGGCCTTCCTGGCCGACAAGCGAGAGCTGTGTGTGGCTGACCGAGACAACGGCCGGATTCAGTGCTTCATGGCGGAGACGGGAGAGTTTGTGAAGGAGATCAAGAAGCAGGAGTTTGGAGGAGAAGTGTTTGCCATCGCCTACTCTCCTAACGAAGGTGTGTGACATCAAGTGCTTTGTGAAATCCAAACGCCATTAAACACTGAAGAAAAATGTCTTTAGGAAGAAGAGAGAATAAGAAGGAAGGAATAAGAAAAGAGACAGACAGTTTGCGGAAAGTTGTGGAAGAAATAATCAGACGTGATCGAGTGAGACGCATACAAAGAGAGGGGTGGGGAGGGTATGGGGCGGAGTCAGCAGAAAATTGTATTTGCTAATTAGGCCAATTTTATCTGTGTTTGATTACTAATGTCTGTCTGGGAAAAGACATTAAACCTTCGCATGCAAATTATTTCGATGCTGAATTATAAAGCAAAGTTATACTTAACCGCTATTATCCATATTGCACAGTTAATGTTCTCCCACAACATAAAAAATAATAACATTTTTCACTATTGCGCTAATCTGGTGTCCTCATCTAGTTTTAACATGATGATAAAATTAACACTTAATAAAATATGTGCAGTGTTTTTTTTTTCCTCATTTGAATCCAATGTATAAGTATGTGACCATGTATGAGTGTGAGATGTGTGTGTCTGTTGTTTCAGGTGGTCTGTTATACGCGGTGAACGGAGCGTCTCCGTATGGACGCGCTGTCACTCTGCAAGGCTTCACGCTTAGTTATTCAACCAAAGAAATCGTAGATTCCTTCATTCCCGAAACACAGGTGATCCTCGCACTCGTCTGTATGGTGGGACAAATATTATGAAATGTTTATCCCTGATGTTACTGATTCGAATTCATCACACACACACACACACACACACACACACACTCACACACAAACTGTCAGTCTGATGTATGTGATTGCACTTTTTTTCTCAGGTGTTTAAAATCCCGCATGACATCGTCGTGGCAACCGATGGAAGCGTGTTTGTTGGAGACGCAGGTTCCGACTCTGTCGTAAAGTTCGTTTCTGCTGAGAGTAAGTGTTTGTTTTCTACCAGAAGCAAAAAGTAGAGGCGAGAAAAACAGAAATTGGAAAAACAGAAACAGTCACTATCTATGAACAAGCAGTGATAAGCAAATGTAATGAAATAATCATTTAGAGTCGCTTCTAGATGTAAAACTCGAATTTAAGCGTACATTTTACGCGTGGGAACCATTGACATAGCCACATTTTAATAAAAAAAAAAAATAACTTTTTATTATTGAAGTATAAATAATAAAGTATAACTAGCTTTTTCTCAAATTAAATGTTTGTCGTCTTTCAGAGGCAGAACACCGGTCAGTTAAAAAAGGAGGAATCGAGGTCCAAGAGATTGAAGGTCAGTGGATTGAGGGATATTTACACTGACCCACATGCTGTTTTTAACGTTAATTCTCGTCTTCTTTCGTTCAAGAAACGGAAACGTTCGTGCAGGCCAATCTGAAGCCACTACCCGTGTTCCCTGTGCAGTCTGTAGCGGCCACTGGCCCCAAAGTGCAGGAATCATCTCAGAAACATCCACAGCAGCTGGTGGAGGCTCCCAAAGGGGCGGAGAAACCTCAGACCGTGGCCAATCAGAGCGCTCAGGGCACATCCGCAGCCGTCATCACCACTTTGCTGCTCGTCCCATTGGCTCTTGTCATAGTCGTCGGCACATTCATTCGCTGGAAAAAAGGTCGGATGTACAGAGGTAAAATTTATTCCAGAATCTGACTTGAGTTAATGGTTGTATAAATGATATTTGATCTGGGTTGGTGTCTTTCTTAAGATGATTGTGAGGTGAAGTTGGACCCATCGGGATCAACGGGCATTTTGGATAAACTCAGAGGTGAGATGAAAATTTTTCTCAAGTAATAAATGCGGAAAATTGCCAACTTGTGTTTTTTGGTTAACCCATAAAATCAAAAATAAGAACGGACTGAAAAACTACACCTTGTCAGAATTAAATACAAGTTCTAGCCTGAAAATAAGACCTAGCTCATACATTAGTCATTGTGAGACATTTTTTAAGATCTACCCTGAAAATAAGACTTCAAAAAATCTAAAAAATTAGGACTGTGTGCTTAATATTATGCAAAGTCCACACTGAAAATAACACCTAGCGCAAAAATACGCCTTGGCTTATTATAAGGTCTACCCTGAAAACAAGACCTAGCTCAAATTAGGCCATGTGAGAATTTTATAAATACCTGCTCTGACAATAAGACCTAGCTTGAATATTTGGCCGTGCAAGAATTGTTTTACAAGGCTTACCCAGAAAATAAGACCTAGCTCAAAAATTCACTTTCACTTAATATTATCCAAGGTCCACACTGAAAATAAGACCTAGCTCAAAATTCACCTTAGCTTAGAAGGGTATATAAAATCTACTCTGAAAATAAGACCTAGCTCAAAAATCCACCGTGTCCTAATATTATATAATGTCTACCCTGAAAATAAGACCTAGCTAAAAAAATTAACCCTTGTGAAAATTTAAACTAGAAGTTAGTTGTGACGAGGAGTGGGTCATGGGCAGCATCTTACTATAACGTACCACATCAATCTCTCTTTTACAGGCAAAGCTGCTGGAACCCTGAATCTGGGTAATTTCTTCGCCACACACAAAGGCTACACCCGGCACGGCTTCGACCGGCTCAGCACAGAGGGCAGTGACCTGGAGAAAGACGAAGAGGACGTCACAGACTCAGAGAACGAAGAGTATTCTGCCCCTCCGGCCCCAGTGTCTTCATCCTGAGGTCGCTCGCTAACGTCTCTGCTAACGCTGTCCGGATGTACTGTAATTACATCTGTAATGGTTACTATCTGCTGCCAAAACATCTTTCGTGTGAAAGTGAACCCTTCCACTGCCACTTTAATCTTTGCTTTTATTCAGCTGCAGTAGCCATAGCAAGCACTGGTCATTTTAAGAATTTATTTTTAATAACGGGAAAAAGTAGATTATTTATTTAGTTTTACGAATGAACAGCGAGTGTATCTCTTCCAACAGTTTATTGATTCTCTTATAGCTTTACGGTTAATATATAATTGATATTTGTTTTTACTAGTCTCCAGTTTTCCTGTACATTTGTGCCTTTTCTGTGTTTGGCCTTTTGCAGCGCCGCTATATATATATATTACTACAAACGCTCCACATATTAAGGAGCCGCTTCTGTCACTCGTGCTATGGTTTGTTTCCTTTCTTTGGCATTTGAAAAGTGTAAAAGATGATTATATAATGAAACTGTAAATGTTTTTGAGGCTGTTGTGAGACATGTCGGGGATATTTGTTGTGAAATATAGTTTCCATGGCAAGAAAACTATTTTCAGTAATAATGTTATTTGTGTAATAAAGTGTCTGCAAAGCATTTTCTCTTTCACATCTGTTGTGTGTTCAAACTAATTTATTCAAGGCCGCTGTATTTCATTGGTTGTTCAATGATTGTTCCATTTTTTTTCTTTCACCAATTGGTGGCCTGAGCAGCCACGCACAGACTTCCCTTGCCACACACACACACACTCCAGAAACCAAATTTTGCTTCCTACTTGAGTAATACAGAGGTCAAGTCACCCTTATCAGAGGGTCCCAAATCCCTCTCATGTCCTTTATAAAAATCCCACCACTCCATCTTACATCCCAGAAGGATGTCAAGTTTAATGTGACTGAATGACGAGAAGAAATGAAGAAATGGAGATAATTGCCCAACAAGTTTATGACCTGTACGTTTTGTTATCCAGCTGAAAACCACTAGTTCAGGGGTCGAACCCTTTTTGGCCGAGAGAGAAATGAACGCCACATATGTATACTGTATGCCACATACCCTAATGTAAATGTAAAAATAAAACAAACCGAAATGAAATAGGAGTAACTTTAAAATGTAAGGACTAGAAAATACAATAGTTAGCATAAAAAGTAAGAATTCAGTAAGTCCTCACAGAACTTGCTCTCTTCACAAAAACAAATTCTTGTCCATTCGTTCTCCTGCCAAACTAATAGATAAACTTCAGTTAGTTCAGAATGCAGCTGCTAGATTACTCACCAGAACAAAAACGTATAACCATATTAGTCCAGTGTTAATGTCGCTACACTGGTTACCTGTTAAATATCGCATTCAGTTTAAAATTCTCTCAATCACTTACAAAGCACTAAAGGGTTTAGCTCCTCTATATCTGAATGAGCTCATCACTTACTACGAGCCTACACGACTCCTGCGCTCTCAAAACTCTGGCCAGCTTAGAATACCGCAAATCTCTAAAATCTACCAGGGAGGAAGATCCTTTGCATACTTAGCAACCAAACTATGGAATGCTCTTCCTAGTCCAATTCGAGACTCAGAATCAGTCAATTTAAGTCTAGACTGAAGACGCATCTCTTCAACGAAGCATATATTGACCTGTTATAAAAACTTACAGAAAAAATCTATATAATCGTATAGAAAGTCTGCCTAGTTAGTGCTCGGAACCGAATCACACCTGCACCTCAGAAAACTGTCAAAATCTTTAATTATGGTACTTCAAGTTTTTGTAATTGCTTTGTTTTTTTTTGTTTCACTCCTCTTCTGAGAGCCGTATGACCGGAATCTCCTGGGAGCTTCGGGTTCATCTTTTCTAAGATGCCTCCTGGACCTCTGTAGACCTGATGACGCTATTAACGTGGAGAAATGGAGCCACCTCTTTCCCCACTGGGGAGGGAAACACTTTCCGGAACCATCATTAAAAATGGCGCGGAAAAATCCATCGCACTGATTTTGTAGCGTTAGAATGCCGGAGGAGACTGGCACCAGTGACCCGAGTTCTCCCCAGTGTTTGTTTTTTCCTCATTAGAGAGGTTTTTTTTTTTACCTGGCCACTGTTGCATATGTGCTTGCTCACTGGTCTTGGTCTTGGTTTTTGTCTTTGTCTTGTTAGAGACTGTTAAAACTGTGAAAAGAGCCTTACAAATGCTCAGAACTTGAACTCATTCCTGTTGAGAAACAATACAGTACACATCTTTTTTTTTTTTTTGTCCATCTCATTGAATAAACATCTAGCGGACTACTTGATTAAAAGGAGGGGAGTTTATAATCTGGCATCGCAATAATCCAATACAATTGTTATATATATCCAATAAAAACCTGGTGCCACTAGCAACCAACCATTGGTGCAGGAAATGAATGAATTGAAATGCAAGAGAATGTTTTATATTTTTAACGTTATTATTTTTTTCTCAAAGCTTTCTCTGCGAGCCAGATGCAGCCATCAGAAGAGCCATATGTGGCTCGCGAGCCAAAGGTTTCTGACCTCTGGCTGATGCATAAAAAAAATTACCTCACCATTAAAAAAACCTCACTAAGCAGTTTGCCATTTTATTTCAATATAATTCAAAAAATGTAGGATGCACATTATACATGCAATACACACAACACGACGTCCCTTCCGTCTGACCCTTGTCACGTGACTCCGCACCGACTCGCTGATGCTGTACTCCCGTGTCACATGACTCGCGATGTCGCCATTTGTCAGACGCTGAGAGGGCGAGAGACAGAGGGGTCTCGTCTGGTGTACCGAACTCCAGGTAAGCGGCTTTTATCGTGCGCCCATCCTTAATGTACTGATTTCTCACGTGCCCGGGCTTATTCACCGCAGTAACAGTAAACGGAGAGAGAGCGCGCGCGCGAGCGAGCGAGCCACGGGGATCGGGAAATCGTTCCGCTGTTGTTTTTAGAATTCAGGAAAATGGAGGCAGTGACACAGCTCAAATGTTTTATATTAAAGCTTGATTGTGCCCTGCGTGTGTGTGTGTATGTCGCGTGTGACGGATGCTGCAGATCGCGTGTGTGTTGCGTTGAAGACGGTGTTTTGATGGAGGCTACCGGAGAGGATCGGGATTCCTCATGGATCGCTCGGCGTTTGTCATCGGGAAGTCTGTTCTGGACTGAGTGTAAACACAGGCTTGGCTTACAGTGTGTTACCTTGGCAACGCGACTTATCGCTCTATTGTGCGGCGATTCTAGAGACGTACTCCTTAGTTCTGAATTGAACCCTCGACCTTGATGTTGCTAACGTCATGTTGCACAGTTTGAGCATCACTGATGCAGGATCGAGTCTCTTCCCGCTGGTTGCAGGTTTGTGTTACAATCAGTGTACCGTTATGATTACGTCAGGGGCAAATGCTGTTAAACACGGTTGCAATTAAAAAATGTTGGTTTCGTTTGATTAAATATAACAAAATGAAATTGTAAGGGAATATCAAAACTGTCATTAGAGCATCATCAGCAGTGGCCAACCAATCACATGCGAGCTGTTGATGTTCTGTTGCCATGGATATATTATGGTACCTATTATTGTTTCTGCAACATCCCTTTTTGATGTACTCTTGACTGCCTGATGTGGTACTGACTTTATAATAATAATAATAATAATAATAATAATAATAGTAGTAGTAATAATAATTTAATCTGTATTTGTCCCTCAGTGGGAACATTTTGTCTCTGCATTTAACCCATGTCGGGTATTGCTCCTGAAGAATGTTCTAGAAATGAACAATAAAAACTTGCGTCGATTGAGAATAGATGTTAACGATGTGGTCGGCACGCAAAGTGTGGCAAAGCTCGAACGCAGTCGCTGATTAAATCCATAAGGTTTTTTCAAATCACCATTCAGGATCAGGGGGAGGGGCTATACATGCTGGGTGGTGAAAGAATATAAATGATTGTTTGACAAGTAGATGATTTATTCTCTGTCCATTTTGTGTTGCTTAGGACAAATTGTGTGAAAACCAACTTGTCAGATGCCTTGTACGGCCAAAATAGATTGTCTTCGAGTGACATCACTGTGTAGAAGCCCCTCCCACTAACACTTATTGGCAGCTTCTGTACCTTGCAAATTTAATTTGTTTTAATTTGCTCCTAATGAAAACAAACCAAAATTTTTAGTTTCCCAATTGCAGATACAAATTTCAAACTCCCCTTTCTTCCGGAATATTGTTGCAAATGCTCCAAACTAGATTTTTTTTAATGACCAAATTTGCTGAAAGACGCACTGAGTTGGGTTTATATTTTGCTGTAATGTTTGCACACAAATGCTTATGTTTGACTTTTTTTGATTAAAATGGGATTATTAATGAGCATTATTATTTATTATTAGGAGGATAAAAGTAATACTTATTATTGACTGAGCACTTATCTTATTGGTTCACTGTTGACAAACCAACCACTTCAAGCCACGGTGCATTTTGTATAAAACGTTTTTTTTTACGTAGTAAAAAGGACTATTGTCCTAGTAATATGTAATTATTTTAAAGATCTATGTATTTTGTGTTTGTTTTTAACCCTTGAATGTGCTTGTTTCCCTCATCATTTCTTGTAGGTTTGTCTTTGCCTAAAGATGGAAATGAACACCAGCGGCGTGTCGGCGAGACCCATCTCCGCTCTCCCAGCAGCCGAGGTCAAAGCCGCGCTGAAGACGGAAGCCGACAAGCCTCGCTGCTCCAGCACGCCCTGCTCCCCCAACAAAAGCACCATCTCGGGATACCAGATCCTCCACATGAACTCCAACTATCTGGTGGGCTTCACTACAGGCGAGGAGCTTCTCAAGCTAGCCCACCAGTGGTCCGGCCCAGAAGACGCCAGCACGGAAGCTCTGCCCAGTCCCGTCAAGAAACCCATGGACCTGAGTCTGAACCGATCCTCACGGATTTACAAAGCCAAAAAGCGCTACTACCAACCCTACGACATCCCAGCCGTCAACGGTCGCAGGAGACGCCGCATGCCCAGCTCAGGAGACGGCTGCTGCTGGAAGTCCTCGGGGAACGGGGAGTCCAGCAAGGCTTTACACGGCCCGCTCCCTCTCTACCTTCTTAAAGGCAAGCGAGTGCATTCCAAGTCCTTGGACTACCTGAACCTGGACAAAATGAGCCTCAGCGAACCAGCAGACACGGAGGTTCTCCAGCACCAGCTCCAGCACCTCAACCTGCGAGGAGACCACATCTTCAACAAAACATGAGGCTTCGGACCCTTCAGACTGACCCCCAGCTCTGGAGAAACCCGCCTCGGGAATCTTTAGTTTGACTGTCCAGAAGCGGAGTCTTCTTCATCCCTACCAAGCGCGGCACCTTTGGTTTGACGTTTGCTCACGATTTAAGGTTCCCGATTCCAGGCTTTTGTTCAAAGCTGAAAATATTCTGCATGTTTTATTTTTCGGGTGGTTTTAATGAAGAATGAAAATGAAATTGACATTCGGTTTGCGTATTTATTAAGTTAATAATATAGTTTGGTTTCTCTTCTAATTTTTGATCTACTTTCATGTCGCACTGGCCTTGGGCCGAAGGAGTTATTTAATAAAAAGGTGTATCGCAATATCACTAATATCGCTGTGTTGCGATCTTTGCATTTTTTAGTGTGATTTAAATATTTGATTAGTTTATGGTTTCAAGGCCGATTTCACAAGACGACGAAACAAGGACTAGATTTAAACGTCTTGAGTGCCTAAAACTGGAAGATAAATCAAATATAACAAATGTGAAAATGTTCTAATTGAATTCTATCATTTTTTTTTCTGCGTGTGTTTTTTCCTCCCACAGAAACATGAAGGCGAATCAAAGGAAAATTCTTCATGGGAGTGTGTGTCCTGCTCTGTGATTGGTTGGCCACAGATCCAAAGGGTGTGTCCCCATTTCAGGCCTAGAGCTGCTGGGATTGGCTCCAGCTCCCCGTGACCCAGAAATTGAAACGCAGTTAAGAAAATAGGTGGATTTTTTGTTTGTTATTAGCAATAAACATCAACACAAGTTGTTTTATCGAAAAAAAAAAACATTTTAGTGAAAAAACAGACAAATTGACTGAAAAATGAACAAATTGACTAAAAATCTCGATCTAATTCCAAGCAAATAATTAATGGAGATTTATCGGCCAGATCTAAAACCGGTCCTACCATTCTCTCACTAACGTGAACGCCAAACCACTAACTTTGTTCGCGTCTGTTTCCGCAGATTCTCTTGAGGAGATTTATGCAAAATCTCCACTGACGCTCTTTATCGTAACAATCACTTTGTCGAAACCCGGTTTTTTACTAATCGATGGTGTGTTTGTGTTTCACCGTTGAAGGAAAAGTTCAATGTACAATGTGGGAAACACTGTTTGGTTTGAATTAGCAATAAACGCCGTGGTTATTGTCGCGTGTAGGTTCTGACCTGCTGAGAGGTTTAAACACCGCCACCATCTTTGTAACTCACGGTAGCAAATGAAAGAACCCAAAACGAGACTCTGATCGCATTTACGAAAAAAGCGCCATTTTCAGAATTGTTACTTTGATAAGTTTGAGCACATGATTTTTCTCCTCAGATTACTCAATCACGTGGAAGCGTTCTGTTCTGTTCTTTCTCTTTGTGCTGTGTGTATTTTTGCGGGTTAATGTGCTGCTTGTCTTGGGGCCGTGACTGTTGTGTCGGGCCGCCAGAGGTTCCTCTGACTAACACTGACTGTTAAACAATCCTGCGGTTCTGACTGGGTTCTGAAGCCATTAATGTCTCACTGCAGAACTGTTCCGTCACTGCAACACTTCAGAGTTTTGTGTTGCAATTTTATGTTTGGGTCTGCAATCTATTTATGCTCGGGTTTTTTTTTTCATTTTTCATTTAAGAATCCATGAGAAGAAAATGTTTTTTCTCTCATTATTGTATTTTTAATGTGTGTTTTGTCAAAATGTTTTTTTTTTTTTTTTTGTATTTATTATTTTTACATTGAGTTTTTTGTCCCTATTTTTTTGCACTGAATAAGTGTGTATTTTATTTTTTTTAGTTTTATGTGTGATACATTTTTTTCAGGTGAAAAAACGTTTTTTTTTTTTCTGTGTGTAAAAACAATTTGTGAGTTCTGAACAGTGAGACAGTTTGTCATGACCTTGCCTTTTCCCTCACGGTTCACACGTCGCACCAACCAAAGTCTGAGGGGAGATGATGATCACAACGCGACGGCTTCTCTTCTCGCCATATTCACACTCTCTGTACTACACACACGTGGAACTCGGTCCAGCTCTTGTGAATTGTCACTTTAGGCCGTCTCTTTGTATGGCCGTTGATTTCTGCATCTCTCAGTCTTTAACCTTTAACCTGTTTTTCTGACTTTCTAAATCTCTGTAGCTTTTGTTTCTTCATCACAAATAATTTCATGGATTAAACGTGAACTGCAGTTCATCTCAGTACAACTGTGTTGCTCCTCTTTTCACTGCAGAGGTCCAGCAAATGATTTATTTGTAAATGATTATTAATTGACATATTAATAGCTCTTAGCATTTAAAACCTATTCTGAACTTTTAAAGATTTTTAGGGACCATTATTTTATTCAGTGTTTTGTTTTATTTTCTATAGAAACTTAAAAGATCTGTTCCGTTGTGTTCTCTATATTCTAGATATTAGTTATCTATAATACAATATTTAGGTAGTTATTGTATGTACTGTACTTTAGTTTTTACTGTACTACTTTAGTACTGTACTGTATGTACTGTACTGTGTACGAGTACAGTCTCTGCCCGCCCATGTCATACATATCTCGTCGGGTAGGTGGCGCTGTTTCCCTGTTCCGACATTTCTAACGTGTCGTCATACGTCTCCCGCGCTGCAGATGGCGCTGTGTGTGATCATGTGTTTGTGATCAGAAGAAGAACATGGGGACGCGCGTGAAGGTGCTTTTTATATATGGTTGTATCGCCGTTACAAATAATACCCTGGTCCTTAATCGCAATAACGTTGCTTTTATTTGTGCGCAAGGTGCTACGGGTTTTTAAAGACCTGCACAAGACGAGGAGAGAAGTGTTTCGAGACGACGACAGAGCTCTGACAGGTACAGCAGTCGATCTTTCGTTCCCCAAAGTGAGCATTGATTTTCATTTGTTTACTTTTCTATGCACGTGCATATGATGTGTTACGTATTAAACCCATTATTGTTTTCACACGGAACTGTTGTCATAAAGGACACTTTAGTTGTGGAATCTTCCGGTCTTGGATTCGAATCCGTGACCTTTCGGTTGCGAGCTCAACTCTAATTACTAGGTCATGACGCGATAGAACAATAATTCACCTTCTGATGTGTTATTTTGTGTCATAACATGATTATACCCAGTCATTCTTTGTGACTAGTGTGTTTTCTGTGCTGAATCACAGAAACATTGATTTCTGAATGTTAATTAGAATGGAATATCCTATCTAATCTGCAGCGCTCCATCTACTGTAAGAGAACATAAGGAGTTAATCCCACTGTGACAGTGATCAGTTTTACAATGAACAATTGCATTTTCAGCTATTTTAGCATTTCAGAAATTCCAAATGTCATCCATTTTATACTTTTTGCAACACAATTGAGCTTACATTACGTAAGTTACATTTTGAAAAAACATTAAAATAATAAATAAAATGTTTAACTCTTGAGTGTACAGTAAGTCTCTTGCAGAAGCGTTGAAGCTCTTTTCACAAAAATCTTGTTCTTTTTGTCACTTCTTATTTGAAAAAGGATTGTAAATGGAAATGATAAAGCCTTAATTAGACCTTTGTCTTTATTCAAGCTGCCAGATTCAAAATTAATGAAGAATTTAAGCGAAACAAGACTGAATCCAGCGACGTGAATATTCAAGAGGTCAGTGGGTTCTGATGCTAGGCAGAATCTGGTCCTGATGTGGAGCTGGTGCTGTGTCCAGATGTTGAAGATGGCTGTGTCTGTGGAGAAGGTCCTCAGAGAAGGCGTCATACAGGGAGAACACGTGGAGGGCAATAAAATCTGTACGTCAGTCACTTGTTTAACACAGCAAGTCCCATCGTATTGGCTTTTTATTATTATAATTATTGTATTTTATAAATAATTTATTATTCAATATTGAACCCGATCCAATTATAGAAAATATAGTCTAAAACTTTCTCAAACACACACACACACACACACACACACACACACACACACAAACATGCGCACGGTCACACTGAAACAGACAAGGTCACAAACACTTTCACTCACACACATTGTACACTCAAAAACACACACACACACGCACGCACACACACACACACACACACACACACACACACACACATACAATGGATGAATGAATCAATCAATGACTGAATCAATCAATCAATCAATCATAGAACATACACGCACATACATAACAATGCTTGATGCAGTTTCTTCTGATTGGTGTGTGTTGTGTAATAGTGTTTGACCCTCTGTGTGTGTGTGTGTGTGTTTCAGTACTGCGGCCGCGTCAGAGTCTCCTCCTGGAAAACGTTCCTTACTGTGACACTCCCAGGAACAAAACGTAAGGCGGATCCAAGAATCATTCTCAGAGTCTGTGGTCTGGATGCTGGAATATTCACTCCATTATTCCAGGAGAAAAGCAGTTGCTTCGTGAATGTGGTGTAAAGGATGAACGGATAAGTTATTTTCTCCTACATGTGTCCGACACTGCTGTGTGTTTCATTATTGTACAATAAAATGCTACAGCTTCACGCACATATTGAAAGATTTAATCTTTCTTGGAGGCTTCATAATAAATCTACATCAGTCAGGTGTTTCATCATGGCTGAGATTGCAGGTCTCTGTCGAAGGGAGTTGTCCAGAAGCTGGATCCAGGAATAATGCATGAGCCGACACCGCGGGTTAACAGTTTAACACGTGTTTATTTTGCCGTTCTATGCATTACTCAATAACAGTCAGGAAATGCCCTTTATACCCTAAATGACATCAGATATCGCGTGATTTGTCGGAGGATGTGATGCGAGATTTGTCAGAGGACTGACTTACACACGTGGTCTCTATTCAATAACAAAAGATAGACGTTGCTATGGTGATACGTAATCAGGTCTCCATTCGGCCTTCATGAAGTCTTAACATAAGGAGAATAAGAATAGCATTATTAAACACTAATTATAAGTTTTATAGCCTAAGCATTATCTTTGGTCAATCATAAGTTAATATAAGTTCTGAGTTTGAGTTCTGAGTTATTTTAAAGAAGCTTTTCACAGTTTTAACTATCCCAAAGCATATGTGAATCTTTAAAAGAATTATCACTTTTTATTAATTTGATTGTCTGGTTATTGGTGTCAATTAAATTACCATGATTATAACAAGAAACTATTAATATAAATATTACAAATAGTCAAACAAATGTGAGGATTTCTTAGTTTAAAAGTTTCTTAACCTTTGACAGATTTAGCTCGGAGAGGTTCCAGTGTCCTCGCTTTCTGATAAGACTTAGACAGAGACTGGAGACATGGCAGTTTACCGGAATTAGGATTTACGTCAAGATCAGAATATCATGTATACAAATCTTCAGTGCACATATTTAAAGACAAATAGGCCAAAACAACTTTTAGATAGTTACGAATCTGTATCTCTTATGGAGACACAAGTATGAAACAATTCAACGGCCTCCAGCGTTGTTGTGCTGCGTTACCGCAGGCTAAAATATAATAAGCTTTCAATATTAATATTGGAAATAAGATTTAAGTTATTAAATATTTAAAATATTTTAACACATATCCTTGTTGGGTTCTTTAGAATTGTTAATGTGTGTGTGAGTTTATACAAGTGTGTGTGTGTGTGTAATAAATATACACATATGGAAAGGGTACGTGTGTGCACAGGGTTTATGTATATGTAAAACAATTTTTTACAAACAGTTTGTTATTGTAAAAAAATCACATGTGTATGTTATTTTTTCTATAAAAATCTGTAAAGTTTTACAGTTTAAATTTAAGTGGAAACTATTAATGTTTTGCATTGTAACACGGGAGTGTGAACAATGGACACTTTAATGTGATGTCTTGAAGATGCTTGAGTAAAGTATCATGATTCACGAAGAAGAGCATGAGTAACAGGGTTGCTCAGGGTCATGCTTTTATTTGGCAATTAGTAACACAAACACAATATCAGGGTAAATACAAATTATGAGTGCACACGAAAAAAAGGAAAAAATTAAATTCAGTTGACGTGACTTAACCTTCAGATCATTTCACCTAGACCAGAACTTCTGCCATCCACTTCTAAACAGATGCACAATGTTTATACAGGTATAGGTTTACTCCTCAGGGCAATTAGCAAAGTTTGCTTTTCTATATTACTGTTTACTCTTTTGATTGTTTACTCTGTTTTTTTAATTTACTGTTAATATGCCACAATTTGAATATAATAATTTGAAACATTTGTTTTATTGAAAACGTTTGCTCTAATTTTATATTTTATATACTTTATACTAGATAAATTATTTCTATTTTATCTTACACAATGCACATTTTTTTACATTTTTATTTTGTGTGGTTTTCCTATATTGCACCAAACGGAGTAGTGTTCCTAAATTCGTTGTAACCATGTGTCGCAATGACAATAAAGGCATTTTATTCTATTATATTCTGTTCTACTGCGTAGTATTATTAAAACGTCTGTAAAGTCTTAAAAGACACTGGTTTCTACTGGCCTGTACATTTTCAGCTATATCATACAATTATGTACATTTTAATTATATTATTTGATTAAATCAGTGAAAAGCACTGACACTGTCAGTTGAAGTGTTCTGACGTCATGTCGTCATGGAAACGACACCAGGCTTCGTTGCCGACTCGTACAAACATGGCGAGCGGACGCCTATTGGCTGCGGCTCTCTCACCATACACCGTCATTCGCTCACACCATTGAACCACCACGAGGAACACGCGCCGCAGCCTTCTTTTCGCCGCCGCTGATTGGTTTACAGTTACAGTGGGCGGACACAAAGAAGCAGGAGAACACTAGCGGGGTTTTGATTGGGCGTGGGAAACCACGGCGCGCGAGAGCGCAGGTGTTGTCCGCTTTTCGTTTATAAGCCAAATCGTCTCTAATTCCAAGTTCAGTAAGTAACCGGCTCATTAATTGAGGAGCAGCGGCCAGGAAAGAGAAAACTGTGCTCAGGTGAATCGGTGAGTCCTATCAAGTCTCAACTTTATTAAGAAAGCGCTTTTCACTGTCTTAGACCGTCTCGAAGCGGCAATGTTTATGTCATGGACATTATAATAAGATTAAGGTTACAATACGAACAATCAATATGTAATCTGTTTGTTTTATTATCACATTTTAACTGTTTTTCTATTGCTCAGACTTTTGAATGACTTTTGACGCGTCTTTTTTAGTTTTTTTTTTTAGCGTTTCAGAATCAAATACTTGCTCAGATTTTATTGAGCATGTTAAATACACGCGCGCACAAACTCGCTCACTATTAATTACTATTATTAATAATATACTATTAAAAAACCTGCAGTAAAATTGTATTTAGATAAACATGAGAATCCGTTTTTCTATAAATTAATAGTTTGACATACGTATAAGCAGACACATTCTTTTTCACGTTTTGGTACGATTTGAGCTAAGTATGAAATTGTATCAATCATGAATATACTGTTTTGGTACAATCAACGTGTAAGTCTGCAGACAGTTCCCGTTTTTAATGGTTACTTTATAACTTAATATATACTTCGTCTTTATTTGTTAGTTAGAACAATTTGAAGCTAAAAAAGTTTTTATCATCGTTAGAAAAAAAAAAACTCGCGCAAAACACAAACGCTAAAAGTAATTTCTTAAAATTCTAATCACGGGTAGTTGTCTATATCAGCAATAGCATTCAGAATCATCACATTCACACAAATGAATATGACAAGACTAAGACGTGCGTCGAGCTCCGTTAAGTCTCGTGGAAGCGAGATTAAGTGAGTGAGTCTGGACAGCGCCACGCGCAGGACGTTCTTAGTACACGTGCCACTTAATATGAGCGGAACCACGTAGTAGTAGGTGCACGTAGGCCACGCCCCCGAACACGCTCATTGTGCCGCGTGAACGGAAGAAGGTCCGTTCCCGAATAGCGTTCGACTGGCGCTCGTCACTTCTGACCTCATGATCCTCAGGACAGCCGCGATCTTCCGCCTCTAGTGACACTTTCACCTCGATAAGTGTAGAACCGTCAGGTAAGCAACTCTCATGGTTGTAATAGTAATAACATCTGTTGGTTTGGGAGACTTATGCTCGAGTGCTTTTGCCGTCATCCGGTTCCTTTCCCTTAGAAGACGGAAAACACTTTAATTTTGATGACACTGACAACTGAACCGTTTACACCGCGTCACAACCGCGATAAGCTGAAAACTGTGTGATTCTTCATGACAGTTGTGTTGTCATTCCAACGTGTGTGGATAATTTGAATGTCAACAAAACGTTTGACAACACAAGAAGAGACCAAATCTGTTAACGGTCAATAAAACTATTCGTTTGCATTTGAGAATCAGAAACCGAATTCAACTTCTTTATCGTTTTATGCAGATAAAATTCAGTCTTAAGAATGTGATTATCTATAATAATATAATAATAAAATACAAATACAATAATAAAAAATACACGATAAATACAAGCTTTTAGAATAAAGTTATTGTCATTTTTCCCCCCGAAATATTCAGTACAAATATATATTTTAAAGTCTTTGAGCGTTTTTGTGGCGCTCAATCTTGTTTGTGCCGGACAGTGCAGAGTTCGATTGACTCAAACACGCTCAGTAAACTATCTATGTAGGGTAAAGGTAATGTCCTTTACCTAGTTAAAGGGTTAATCTCGTTACAGATAACCAGCTTTACCATGTGCTGCGTTCAACATGCTGCTCTACTACGTTTGCTTTTTCATCTCGGTTGATTCCTGCCCTGTGTAAATGGGTGTTTTACTATTACTGTAAGCGCTCAAATGTACTTGAAATTTCCCATTCTGTTACTTAAATATGGCCATAAAAATGATCACGATAATGTCTTACTTTTTCATATCAGGAAGTGTAAAATATTCCTATTTGTCTATTTTGAAGGCAGATTTTGTTGATCCGTTGAGCCTTTATTTTATGATTTGCTATCAGAATAAGACATACTTTCTTTGTTTACTTACACGTGACCAATTAAGCTAGATATTAATTCAAATAATAACAGCAAAATCCTATTTTCATGATGGTCATTCTCCTCTACCACAATACAATTGACCAACGCCATAAGAGTGATAAAAAGCAAAGGTCAGTGCTCAGAAAAACAAATTCTGGTTTATTAACGGTCATTCACACGACCTCACAAGTACTCACACTGAATTGCTGGCCTATGCAAGTTGGCGGATGATTAGCTGAGCTTTGCTAAATGCTAATGGGCAGATACTTTATAGTAATGACTGTTGGAGAATTGCACAATTTCTAAAACACTTAAACAAATGAAAAAAACAAATTCACTCACTAGTCATTTTTTATTTTTACTTTTTCAAGACTAAAAGTCCAGTTATTTTGAAAATATAATTTTATTATTAAATGTTATTTATGACAAATTACATATGTAATGAAATTATTGTAAGTTTTTATCAGAAGCAAAAAATTTTTGTATGTCCCAAATGATCTAATTGTGTTTTTTCACTATTTTGGGATATCATTACTGGTCCAAAAGTAAAGTTAATTATAAAATTTTATTTTTATTTTATTTTATTCATTTTTTTTTTATTATTATTAATAATATTATAGTAATTATCAACTTATTATAATATTAATATAATAAATATAATATTAAATGTAACCGTTTGTCTCATAAAAGTATTTGTTAGTAGTAAAATGATTATTAAAGTGTTTTTTGTATTTAGTAATACCAATATATACATATATATATATATTGCATATATATATCTTTCTTTGTTGGTATATAGTTTTTTAAATGTTTCTTTTTTTAGTTGTAATACACCTGTTGTAATATAAATATATATTTTCGTAATTGTCGATATTTAATTTTCCTAGTTTTAGCTGGTATAAACCATAATTTAGTTTGAACCAAAACTATGCATTTGTTTATAAATCTGTCGGCTGTTTTTTGTGCAGACTGAAAATGCCCGGATCACTGCCTGCGGTTTGTGAGGCTGCCTGGCCGAAAGACGTGGGCATCATCGCCCTGGAGGTGTACGTGCCCTCTCAGTATGTGGAGCAGTCGGAGCTGGAGCAGTACGACGGGGTGGGGGCCGGGAAATACACAGTGGGACTGGGTCAGGCCAGGATGGGCTTCTGCTCGGACAGAGAGGACATCAACTCCCTGTGCCTGACCGTGGTCCAGCGGCTGATGGAGAGAAACGGCCTGTCGTATGAGAGCGTGGGCAGGCTGGAGGTGGGCACTGAAACCATCATCGACAAGTCCAAATCCACCAAGACCGTCCTGATGCAGCTCTTTGAAGAGTCGGGCAACACCGACGTGGAGGGTGTGGACACCACCAACGCCTGCTACGGAGGGACGGCTGCTCTCTTCAATGCCATCAACTGGGTGGAGTCCAGCTCCTGGGACGGTACGGATGTTCTGGCCTGTCTTTTCTTTCCGTAGAATGTCCTGGTCCTTCAGGAGTGTCCTTCAAGAATGTCTTGGGAAACATCTGGATTTCGTTCTGGCCATTATTTTTAGCTTCCAATAAAACTGTGGCAAGCCAAATCAACATTAATCCACCACAGTAACATTTTATAGTGACTTTCTGTGTGTTTGTAGTAGTAACTAGTGTCAGTAGCCAGTCTAACCTCTTGAGACTATAGCTCTGAAATTATATAATTGTTTTTGCTAGTTGGGCTTTTAGGAGCACAATAAGTGTAAAAATGAAACGTCGTTGTTGTTTTTTTGCATGATTTACTGTGAGAGACATTACATATGTTATTACTATATATTTACTCATTTTCATTTTTGATGAAGATTTCTCGTGCCCTAACGAAAGGGTCACGTCTTACCTAAATATTATTCCGTAAATAATAAATGTAAACCCTTTGCAAAGACTTCAGAGCTTGCACTGCACTGCAGCTGACAGAGCTTCCGTCCTATTCTCCGCCTTTTTCACTATTACTGCAAAATACGTTTTGGCAGACCTCACTAGAGGGTGGTCTAAGAACACGACAACATGCTCGATCGGTTTTAGCGCTATAGGGCTTTATATAGCAGGTGGGAAAATTTTGTGACGCTCAGTACACAGACGAGGCCATCAGGATTCATGACTGATTTAGATTAGTCGCAGAGGGTTAAATGTTAATGTGGCTTGCCATAGTTCACTCTTCTTCTCTGTGTTGTTTTATTTTGTTAGTAAAGGAACACAAACTAATACATCGGATAATTAATTTTTTTTTTTTTTAAATAAACGTAACAATCGTACGGAAAATACGGTGATTTAATCTGAACTTCAGATGATGTCCACCAACACTCTTATTTTCAGCTGATGTCAGTGTTTTGAACTGTTCTTCGTCCTCCAGGTCGCTTCGCTCTGGTCGTGGCTGGTGATATCGCCGTCTATGCCACCGGCAGTGCCAGGCCAACAGGTGGCGCTGGAGCAGTGGCCATGTTAGTCGGGCCGAACGCCCCTTTGTCTTTCGAGCGAGGTATGTTCCCCACTGCAGATGGGGTGTCTGTGTCCGACAGATGTGTGATGTTTTTGTCCTGCACAGGTCTTCGCGGGACGCACATGCAGCACGCCTACGACTTCTACAAACCCGACATGGTTTCGGAGTATCCGGTGGTGGACGGCAAGCTGTCCATTCAGTGTTACCTCAGCGCTTTAGACCGCTGCTATTCCGTCTACAGGAGCAAGATCCAGGCCCAGTGGCAAAGAGGTCGGCAAATGCTTCCTGTTAAACGTTCATCTGGATTATTGAAATCATTTTGAGACACTTCAATCTAATTGGCTGCAACTTTTTTACATTTTTTTTTTTTTTTTTGTGTATGTGAAATAAATACACAAACAAAACGTTAATTGCTAAACAGATTATTATGATGATTTATTCTTAAAAAACTCTTAATTGTCTATTATAGTCAGAATTTTCTCGCTTCATCTCATGATATTGAGATAAAAGTTTAGATTTTTCTCGCAACCGTGAGTAATTTGTTATAAAGACTTTGTTCTGGAAGATGTTATTAGGGATGAATTATTACAAAGAAATATTGATTTTGTGAGAGGATTCAAACAATCTGAATAAAATGCCACAATTCTGAGTTTAACTAAAAGAAGTTTAACCCAGAGTCTGGAAAGAAAGATGCGATTCTGAGTTTTTTACCTCACAATTCTGAGATAAATCGCTGCTAATCAGAGTTTAGAACTCTATAATGGATTCCTGATTTGTTATAGAAACATACTTTGTAATATGAAAATCAAAAACTGAAAACTTTTTTTTAGAAAAGGCCGAAAAACGTTTTATATTTTTAAGTTGTTTCATTTTAATTATAAGTAACATAATTTTGCATTCTTTAAGCCGCTGCTGGTGTTCAGCGTGTCAGCGTGTTAACATTTCCTCCGCTCTGTTTCAGAGGGTCTCGACAGACGCTGCAGTCTCCAAGACTTTGGCTTCATGGTCTTTCACTCGCCGTACTGTAAACTAGTCCAGAAGTCTTTGGCCCGGCTCATGCTCAACGACTTTCTCTCTCATCCCAGTCCAAACACAGACAGTGGCCCGTTCAGTGGCCTGGAAGCTTTCAGGTGATTGGAACTTTACAGCTCAAACTATTAGAGATACAAACCGGGGGTCATGTGATAACTGGCATGACTAAAGCAGTATTATCATAAAATAACTTTACTTGGCTTACAGTGACTAAAGCAACGTTTACTGTCTCATACTGTAACTAATATTCTATACAGTTATAAATTCCTGGAGGTGATTTGCAGTGTCATGTCATGCAGAAATCTTAATTGCTGGTTCAATTCTCCAGCCACAAAGCTAATTAGTTCCTATTGCAAAAAAAAATGTTTGGTCCCCCCTGAAATGGAACCTTGTTACATTAATATTACAAAACTAGACTAACAAAAACAACAAATGACAGAAAGCAACGTTTGACATTAGTGAGGGTAATAAAAACTGCACATATGGACATATCCGTCCCACAATTTTATTTTTTGGTAATTTTTTTTTTTTGCCAAAAAGTCATGGTTAGCCATGATCAATTTCCTAAATTTGTGGGATTTATTTTATTTATTTGTTATAAACATTTTTGGATCACAAGCATCCTGATGTGGATGTTAGACACGTGATTGGACAGTTGTCTCTAGTGATGCGGTGATTCATCATCTTTACTTTGGTTACTCTGTTTGATTTTACCAAGATTTTTCTCCATTTTGCATTATAGTCAGATGTATAATTTCTATTATGATCTGTTTTTTTTTATTACACAGGCTACAAAACAATTCACCCGCTTGTGATCGATATTTCTGGTTTTGCCAGATGGAGCTTTATTTAAACTGTGGTTCAAACTTTGTGTTTTTCGCAGAGATCTGAAGGCTGAAGACACATACTTTGACCGAGATGTAGAAAAGGCTTTTCTGAAAGCCAGTTCTGATGCGTTTGAGCAGAAAACCAAGGCGTCGCTCCTCATCTCAAACCTGAACGGCAACATGTACACACCATCTGTGTACGGCTGCCTGGCTTCGGTTCTCGCACAGTAAGTCGAGATTTGGCGAGGTTTATCACGTGTCATAAGAATTGCGAGTGTGTAGTGATTTTGCTGTTGTTTCGTAGATACACGACACAGCAGTTGGCGGGACAGAGAATCGGCGTCTTCTCTTACGGCTCTGGCTTCGCTGCCACGCTCTATTCCGTCAGGGTCACTCAGGACGCCACACCCGGTGCGTACCCGCCACTTTTCTGCTTTGTAGATCAGGTGACATTGACCATGACTTGGACTTTGAATTGTGAAAATGATGTGAACCGGCAACTGATTGGCTGTTGTTTCGTTTAAGGCTCGTCATTGGACAAATTGGTGGCCAGCTTAAGCGATCTGCAGGCCAGATTGGACTCCAGAACCAAGGTTCCTCCGGCCGTGTTTGCAGAGAACATGAAGCTCAGAGAAGAAACCCATCATTTAGGTATTGCCTTCATTCAATTCTGAACGCACACAATTTCTCTCTGACTTGCACTTTTGTTCTACTTTTTGACATACTTTTATTTTGATAAATAATGACATATGAATGATAAATATAACAAAGTCTGAGGATAATTTATTTTTAAACTATTAACAATTAAGGAATTAATTTGTCTTGTACATTTATAGATACACACTTTGGCTAGTTATAAGTAACATTCAAAGCAGTAAAAATGACCAAGCTTTTTCTGACTATCTTAATTATCAACGTAAAGTGCAAATATACATAACAAGACAATAGTCTCTAAAATGTATTATTAATAATGTATAAAAAGGTAGATCTTTCTGTAACATCTTATTATTTCACTATCTTTAATCTTTCACTAGCTGGGCACCATCTAAAAATCTTGATGGCTCTCTCCATCTCAAACGTCTTGACGTGGTGACGTGTATGTTTCCTCACAGCAAGCTACATCCCTCAAGGCTCCGTGGAAGAGCTTTTCCCGGGGACGTGGTACCTGACGCGGGTGGATGAAAAGCACCGCAGGCAATACTCCAGGCGCTCCGTCAACGAGGACAGTCTTCTGGATGCTCGACCTCTCAGTTCCAGTGAGGTGAGGTTTGAAAAAGATGTTTCTGAATGGGTTGCTATTGGATTAGGCGTAAAGTACATTGTCTTGTTCATCAAACCAAATCATTTGAGCTTTTTGGCATGGTGCATCACCTTGCTGGAAGTAGATGTGTCCAACTGTAGTACCATACTCAGCTAGGCTGTGGCGTTTATATTGTCACTTATTTGGTTCTCACGGACAAGGAAACAACCCCACAACATTACACCTCCACCACCAGTCTGATCCTCAGACAAGGCAGGATGGATCTTAGCTTTTATGTTCTTAAAACTAGTTTCTGACCATTTCTGAGAGTCATAGTACAAATGGAAACTCATCAAACCAGGTTTATCCAATATTTTTTCCACAATATTGTTTCTTTTTCAGACCATGTTCTGTAAAATCTAGCGAAGAAAGTTTACAATACACAATTTACAATTCACTTCACTTAAACAGTTAAGATTTACTTCATTTTTTAACATAATATGGGGCGTAATGGCGGGGTAGGGTGGGCTATAAATGGCTCATTTTAGGCCAGCAGTTTGAGACCCCTGCTTTAGACACAGTAAAAAGAGAATCTGGAGATTCTGATCTGAAGCATCTCAAATATTATTGTTATTATTATTAATTAATTAATTGTTAGGCCGAGTTCTGCTTGTCACCTGTTCTGATTTTTCTGTCTGTTTCTATCTCAGCACATTCCCAGCCCCCTAAAGAAGATGCCGCGCATCCCATCAGCCACCTCGGCGGACCCTGAGCTGGTGGCGGTGACAAACGGAGATCATTAACCTCTGTGAGGTGCTCATCTTCAGCAGGACTCTTCAGCTTTTTAATGTTCCAGAACTCATCTGACCTTCACTGTGTTTAAATAGCAACAGGTTTTTCTGTAATACAGGAAGTGATTTCACAGACATTGGGTAGACAATGTGTACTATGCATAAATAGGCCATTTTTAAAAAAAATGGTGGTTGACATTTCACTCTACATGTTGTCTTTCATCTTAGCAAAGTCTTTGTTTCTAAAGCATCTCAACCTTCTCCAGACATTCTGCGGTTGTGATTATCGTTTTGGTGCTTCAAATCTCTTTGAATGTCAGATCAATGGTTTCACTGAAGCCGCTGATGAGGATTTAAACGCCTGATTGATTATTTGATAAGTTATCACATACAATGTATCATGTATTTCGCTGCTAGACGCCGATATTCATGACTCGCACCGTAAAGTCCTTGAGTTGGAAAGGAAACTATTTGGGATTTTTTTTCGGCCGATATTTGTGGAAAAAGCACAAAGCGGATAAATCGCCATGGTGTGGTTGAGCAGCATGTTGACGTGTTTAAATTCAGTTATATATGTGATATGAAAAGAAAACAAATATGAATTTAGGAAAGATTCTTGATCTTCAGAGAGACCGAAAAAATTCAGCTCCAAAAAACTAAAATCTTTTATCTAGAAATGTGCACAAATAATGAATTATCTTTGTTCTTTGCGCGCGTGTGTGTCTTTGTGTGTGCGTGTGTGTGTGTGTGTATGTGTGTGTGTTTAAATGCATATGTATGTATGTGTATATGTATGTGCATATATGTGTGTGTGTGTATATATATATATATATATATATATGTGTGTGTGTGTGTGTGTGCAAAATCAACGCGTGTGTGTTTGTCTATATATGTAAATATACTGTGTGTGTGTGTTTATATGTATTTATACATATACAGTGAGTGTATGTACTTGTATATATAGACGTGTGTGTATGTGTGTGTGTGTGTGTGCACACAATTAGTGTTATTTTAACAACACGCAGTACTACCTACAGTTGGGTAAATGTGTTGCTAAGATGAAAGTGCTAGTGTTAATAAATCAATTTAAGAAACAATTAGAGTAAAACCAACTATTGGTGAATATTTAACATCTGTAAATTATAAATTAATTACTTTTGTAGATTGGAAGAAATTCTGTCTGATAGCGGTAAAGAGAGCTACGAGTGTAGAATGTTACAGATACATCACGACCGCTTATGTGAATGTACCGTATTAATAAAAAAGCTGAGGATTAAAGCTTTGTTAAATAAAACCTCTGCAGTTTGTTTGACTGTTTTCTTTGTGTTTGAGTGGGTTTCCTCTGGGTCTCTGGTTTTCTCCCACAGTCTAGAAACATGCAATTGGTACTTCAAGGTGTGACCTGCCTTCAGGCCCAGGGTTGCAGTGATTGCCTAAAACTATAAACTATAAAACTATAAGGCTGCCAAATTGTATTGCAAGTTGATTAAGTTATAAATCATAAAACAAAACATACAAAACCGTATATAAATCAGCCATAATATTGAAAATTCACTGACTGAATTCAACATTCGAATGCCAATTTTGACATTCTAAGAAATTGTCTCGGCGATGTGTGGATTGGCCACAAGATGGCACTGTTAGCGCACTGTCCGAAACCAACTAACTAACGTACCATCCATCCATCAAATAAGTACTGGGTCAAACAATTGCAAACCCCTGAAAACTCGTAAATTTCATCAGTTTGTAATTTTGCTAATACTAAACATATTTTTTTTGTTTTGTATTGTATGAATTTACACAAACATATCTATTAAAAACATTTGCACGTTTACACTTTTTAAGTAAAATCTTTTTTTGGAAAAATATTACATAGAATATAATAAGAATGTCATTGAAACGATAAACTTTTTTACCTCGAAGAAACAACCACAAGTCCCTGAATTACGTTTTCGACAACGTACCAGTCCGCCGCCCGTGCGTGCGCGTCCACGGGACAGCGCGCGCGCTCCACAGGGTGGAGTTTGATAGTCTCCTCAAAGCAACGGTGCCGCAGAGAAATCACTTCTGACGATACACACACACACACACACACACACACCAGCGTTACTGACCGCGACCTTCAGCTGGTCAGGGATTGGCAATATCTCCGCGCTGCTGTAGACTCGGACTAGTGACCGAACAGACCGGAGGTAAGAAGTTCGCTTCACTTCCCTGCAGCTGCTCAACTTTTTTCGCGGGTGGCAACTTTCCTTCCGACGCGAATGTCTCTCACATCGAGATGTCGAGGAACACGACAACACTTTCGCGTCGAAAATGTGTGTTTCCGGCGGCAATAGCGTCGTTTTTCATCCTGGGGTGCAGACAAAGTTGACTTTTTTTCTTTCTCTGGGTTTTATCGCCGGAATACGGTACAAAGTGAGCGAGAAGTGGAAGTAAAGCACACGTAGCGACGGAGAGCCAGTAAGTTCGTGTTTAAGCGGCGGCCGTGGCGTGGAGCGCAGATTCTTGAGTGTTTTCCGGTGGCTTGTTTTCATGGCCTACGGCGCGGTAAAGTGTTCTGTAACACGCACGCACACGTCACGGGAGGAGTGAAGTCTGATAACGTGGAACTGAAACGCTCGAGTCCGTCCGCGGGGTTGACAGCCTCCGGTCTCGGTTCGCGCAGACGTGTCGAATAACCCTCGGCCGGTTGTCACTCAGTTATCGCAGCTGAAGCCTTTGGTTTGCAGCGTCTCGTTTAGAGAGGTGGGTTTGCAACCACAGGGTTACAGGTTCGAATCTCGGATTAGTAGGTTAAAAAACTGAAGTGCCCTAGACTTTGGTTCCTAGCATACACTGAACTTGATGCGTGTGTGTAAATGTTCTCCTCACTTGTATAGCTGGTAATAAGTAACGTGGCCTTCATTACATTAACATGCTCATATGGGGTGTGGTGGTGTGAAGTGCTTTGCAGACTTTCAGGAAGGAAGACCCATGGTGTAGTTCAGCCCACCGTGTCTGCGGTCAGTCGAGATGTTCTTCAGATTACATGAATATCTAGATTCATCAGATCATTGGATCTAGAAGGATTATAAAGATCATAATCAAGTCTAGAAGTCTTGGTTGTGAAGACATCCGGGTGTATGTTTTCTAGATCATATAGAGATCTAGAATATTGTATTATTCTCAGATCTAGAAGAATTATGAAGATCATAATCGTCTTGATGTTATAGATCACATGAATATCTAGATTATGGCACTTTTCTCGAATTCTAAAGGATTTTGTTGTACACAACCAAGTGTTGATGTTCTAATCTAGATCACATGAATATCTAGATTATTGTATTATCCTCAGATCAGGATTATGAAGATAAAAGCTGTCTTTATGTACTAGATCACATGAAGATCTAGGTTATTGGATTGTCCTTGGATCTAGAAGAATTACTATCAAGATCATAATCGAGTATATAGTTCTTGGTTGTGAAGACTTTTCAGAATTTAGGTTTTCTAGATCCTATGTAGATCTCGAATGTTGGATTATTCTCAGATCTGGAAGGATTATGAAGATCATAACCGTCTTGATGTTCTTGATCACATGAATCTAGATTATGGCATTTCACTCGAAACCTGAAGGATTATGATGTACAAAACCAAGTCTTGATGATCTAGAATCCAGAATCTAGATCATATGGAGATCTAGATCATTGTATTATCCTCCGATCAGGATTATGAAGATCATAAATGTCTTGATGTTATAGATCACATGAAGGTCGATTGTTGGATTGTCCTTGGATCTAGAAGGATTATTAAAGACCAAATCTAAAAGGATTATGAAGATCATAGCCTAGAACATCTAGAATCAGACTCTAGAAAGTATGGATGGATGATCTGGCTTATGAAGATCATGCAAGTGTTGCAGGATTCGTCTAATCTCTTCAGAGCTTCTCTTTGATCATGATGATGTGACTTTGTAGAGCATTTGTGCTCTTTTCAAACTCACTGGAGGAAGACGTTTGTTACAGCACTGGATGTGACCATGGTGGGTTTTAGAGTAATGAAGGGTCTCTTTGTGTCCAGGTCTCTGAGGGTGTAGAGATGTTCATTCAGCTCTGAGAGCTATTCGGATGACAACAGTTTCTTTTATTTACAAAGTCCTACAAGTACATCCAAGTTTCCATTGTTCACGTTCTAACTTCTCCAACTAAGGCAAAGCGTCTCATGTGACCGAGCCTTTGCTTAGCTTGGTTTTTGAGATCTTTGTTGAAATGGTTGAGTGTGTTGTTTAGTTCAGTAACTCTGGGATTTGATGCTCATGTATATGATATATGCAAATGACACACAATGTGTCCTTACGTAATTTCAAATGATGAATCTTCTTCTCTTCCATATCTTATCATATAATTCTGCAGCTTCCAGACAAGTATTTGTGTATGAAAGCATTTAACCAATCACAGCGCACCCGTAAATATCTTCAGTTTCTGTTTTGAAGACTCTTTAGCTTTCTAGTTTTACTTTCAGCCAATCGGTTTTGAGTTTTTGTCAAAGGCACTATGGTTGGTTACAGGTTGAAATCCCAGTCCGGATCTTGCTGCAGCCCCAGTTCCCAGCATGCACCACTGCTGTCTTCAGACTGCTGCAGACGTTGCTTCCCAGCATGCACTGCTGCTGTCTTTACGTGCAGGGAGTTGAATGTTCTTGCTCACGAGCTCAGACCGAATGAGTTCACATGATCTCTTGCTTTATAAGTTATTGCAGAACGTGCATTTAAACACTCACTTCACTCTGACCAAAAAAGACGCGTAATGTCTGAAACTACTTCCTGGAAATATCGTTATTTTTGGATTGTGCTTGTTCTTAATTTGATGCTTTTTAACCACATGATTTTTAGTATTCAGAATCTTTTTTTTTTTTTTTTAAATACCTTTTTTTCAGCTGTATTTCAGGTCTTTTTTCAGTGTTTAAGTCGTGCAGCACATTTGTAATTGATTATATTGAATATACTAGTACTTTTTTTTAATTAATTATTTT
>SOMO01000155.1:318802-331110 GCA_028128575.1 Paedocypris carbunculus
ATCGGCGATTTCAAAAATGTGCGTATTTTCAGACGCTCATTTTTCGACATTTCAAGTCCGGAGTGTAGCGGGCTCAGCCGTTCTTACAAGAAGCAGTCACAAATAAATGGAAACATGTAGTCTTTCCCAATGTTATTTATTATCAATTTTCAAGTACAAAAGCGCTAAAGTGAACGATGCGAAGGAGGAACACCCGTAGATCTTTCAGATGGCCAGTTAAAAACTGCGGTCTCGCCAGCTGCGCCTGCGAAAACCGCGGACTTCTCATCTGCGCTTGCTTTTTCCCTTGCGCAACCAATACGCTAATTACGTTTTATCTTGACACCGGCGAATTCAAACATTCGTCCTTCCTAATACTTTTTATCCATTTTTTTTCAAGCACAACAGCATTAAAGTGAATGGTGCGAAAGAGGAACATGCATAGATGTTTCAGGTGGCGTGTTTTAAACTTGTCTTGACACCTGCGAATAAAAGAAATGAAAACAAGTTTTATTTACAGAGAGTGGTAGTCTAGAAACAATAAGGTTTTTTTTTACCGCTGCAACAAGTGACTATTAATATCCGATTTATAAGAAATTATTTTCATAAATGTTTTACTCTGCTGCTCTCAGAGGAACAAGACGCAATGCTGACGTCATCGGCTGAGCTGCACGCTTTAGCTTCTCTCATTTATTTCAGTTCCGTCCAGTTCATTGGAAATGCCGGTCTTTTTTAAGCTTCCCACAACTCAGACGTGTTCTCCCCATGTTGTCACTGCCACTGACTGACCGTTGCAGCAATACATCGCCTCTCGTTTGAGTTAAAAGTCCCGTAATAATAATATTTAAAAAAAAAAAAAAAAAAATTGTAATTTTATTTTATGATTGAAAAATCAGGGGGTGCTTATATTCGCGTAATTACGGTAATTACATTTTTTTAAAATATATAATTGAAGTAACATGAAGAAAGCTTTCTCTCTCTCTCTCTCTCTCTCTCTCTCTCTCTTTTTCTCTCTCTTTCTATCAGAGTATTTCTCTTTAATTCCGCTTTAATTCATTATTGCGGTTTTGTTCTTGGTTCTTACACATTATTAACTTAATGTTTTAAAGTCTAGTTTGAATCCCGATTTTTGAAGTTCCAATTTCTCATGTGATGCTTGTACGCACGCTGTTTGTGTATGTGTGTGTCACTTCACTGGATGGTTAAATGCAGAGCACAATTTTGATACGGTCCCTAGTGGCCATAATGACAAACTCACTCACGTTACTGTAATTACATGTTTCTAATGGAACATAAAAATACCATAAATTTGTAGTTCTAAAGCAGCGGTTGCAGGTCTCAAGCGGTGCGTCGTTCCGTCTGAGCATGTTCACGCTGGTCCAGGAATCTTCTGGAACCCGAGTCCTTCAGATGATGACGAGCCTGTGCGTTTCACTGATGAACCTTTAGTTCACCTCCACCTTTCCAGCGTTTGCCGCTTTTTTCACGTGTGTTTGTAATAAGTAAAGGGAGGAGATGCCTCTGTTTATCGGGACAAGCTTTTCTCGCTGGATTTACGGCCAAGTGAAGACTCGTTTGTCCAGCCTCACTCCAGTTTAGGAGATCTGGAGCAGTGCTTCGCTCCTCTTGCCAGTGTTTGAAGCCGCCGTATTTGGTCACGGCTAGCGCAGTCAGTGCTGGCTTGTGGACGACCAGAACACATCGCCGGTGACAAAACGTGAACTGACGTTCCAGCGATGATGTCATCACGGCGCGACGATCTGGTCCTAGCTAGGATGGCGTTTAGCGCTGTCTGAAAAGATCGACTTTAATCTGAAGTTTTTATGAATTTCTAAACAAAAATAATCTGCAACTTTACAGTAATTAAAGTAAACACACTGATGATGACTAGACACTTTTCCAGCATTTACTTTTTGATTAACACGGGGATAATACGTGTGATTGCAACACTCTCGGATGAGGCTGTAACAACACTTCTGAGAGCGACGTACGTCCTTGTGATTCTGATCTTTATTTTACTTTACACTACTTTACGTTACTTTACAGTTTTGGGTCTGTAAATTTCCTCAAACTTCTCTTTGTGGTATTACATTTTCAGAGGTGTAATCAATAATCCTCTTAATCTGAATAAGCACGTTTAAACACTCACCACTTTTAAAACACTTGAGATTCCTGTGTTGCTGTGTTGGTTCCTGTGTTGGTCCTAAAGGAAGGCGTGGCCCTTTAACACTTGCAAACACTTGCTTGTTTTTTTTCCGTCTGATTTGGCAAGACTTGTATTTTGTTCTTTGCGCTCTTGCTTAATGCTAATAATTATGTGAAATGTAACATTTGTGGTAGTGTTGACGGTGAGAAAAAAAAACAAGTCAATTAACTTTGTGAAGTAGACAGTCGCCTCATTGCAGAATGAGATCTGCAAGTGGGGGCGGAGCTACAGCTGAAGGGTGGAGTTAACTAGCATTATAAGAAGAAACAATACTCAAGAGGTTATGGCAGATGCTATCCATGCTTATCCTGCATCTAATTTATTACTTTAAATAAAGATGGAATACAGATTTTGTATAACAAAATGTAACGCCAAATTAAATTGTACCGTGTTAATCAATATTAAAAAGTGGCCACATGGAGTCGCTTCAAGGGCCGAAACTGGCCCCCGGGCCGCAGGTTGGTCATCACATCTCTAAACAGAGTTAAAGCGGATGATGTCAGAGAAGCTATGAAAGGATCTACAATTTTTGACCACAGTATATTTTATTTTTATTTTCCGATTTGGAATAACGTGTAACAGTCGTGTGTAGAGGCAATGTCTTCCTTGAGATGCTTTTTTTGTTCAGACTGAGAAGCTAGTGAAGAAGATTATACTGCGATGTCTTGAACGGTTTGTGATAATCATCATCAAGCTCTGGCTTCAGATGGATTCTGGGAAGTTTGTCCTGTGGGAAAGCATTCCTCTGGCCTCGCTCCCACGTTCTTCCTTCTGATTTCTCCCACTTTCTCATCTTTCTCCCTTTCTCTCGATCGGATCTTCCTTAATCTTGTCCTCTCCAAATGAAATGCAAGGTTTCTTTATGTGTGTGTCAGAAGCTCTAGTGATGATTGAGGGTCGCTAAAGGTTTCTGTCCTTCTATCTGGATGGAGACCTGGGATGCTTCTCAATATGTCTCCTAGTGTCCTCGATCCTCCTTCCTCCTCCTATGACCCGGAAATTGATGGAGCTTCGCCATCTTGAAGGACATCTCAATTCTCTGATTGAACCGTGAACTCTCTTCACATCATCGAAGTTTGAAACCTTTACAACGTATATCATTATCTCTTATCCAATAATTCCAACCTGCGATCCAGATTGGATTGCTCTCTTCCTCTTTCTTTTCCCGCATCCTAAAGGGGTAGAGCTAAGGAGCAAGGAAAGGTGCTAGGAAAGGACGCACAAATAAAGAATTGAGAAGCACCCCTAGAGTATTTGTGACTGCTCTGTGTGATTGTGTCACATGACTCTGCACTTTTAGATGCTTGTCACACGCTGTTACTTTGTGTTATTTAGTAGTTTTTTTTTAGTAGCACTTTTGTTATAGTTCAACTATACGGTGGACTTGTAGCGAGATCTTTCTGTGTGTGGGTTTCTTCCGGGTCTCTGGTTTACTCTCAGTCCAGGAGCATTCAGGAGAATTAGAGCCTGGAAGTCTGTTCATCGGTGTGAGTGAGTGTGTGAATGTGTGTGTCTGTGTCTTGCTCTCTGATTGCTTGTCCACCAATCCTGGGCGTGTGTCCAGTCTTCAGTCCCAGAGCTGCTGGGATTGGCTCCATGGAAAGTGATTCATTAAATAGTTGGAAATTAAATAAAACTTGAAATAGCCAATTTATTATAAAGGAAAAAAAATCACTGTTATGTGACACATACAACTTAATAAAGAGAATAAGTTGCAATGTCATTAAAGTAAAAATCATCATCAACAAACTTGCATGTCATCATTAAATTAAAAATATTTGTACTTTTTATCAGTTTGAAATTTTAAATTTTTTTTTTTTAATTTTTTTTGTTGTTTTTTTTTTTTAAGATATTATCAGTGATGTATATCATTTTAAAATAGATTTTACATTTGTAAATTGATAAATCATTACGGTAATTCTTAGAGTTAATCCGTTTAAATTAACAGTATAAATCCGTTTAATCCGCTCTTTCATTTTGTTTAATTAACTTTTTTTCAGTTATTTTTTTCTTTTCTTAAACCGTTATTTTTAACAAAAGCCCACCCAACCACTTTTATCAGCCCGTCTGTCACATCATTTAAGTGTTTCTGCGTTTCCTGAAGAATTGATTCGCATCAGGCGAGAATCGATTTAAACAACCGGGTCACAGGTGACTCCCAGGGCGCTCCACATCTGGCCGCGGAGGGTTTGTCATCGGTTTAGCTGCATCCACATGGTTGGAGGTGTGAAGTGTTTCCAGATTGCAGATATTTGGAGCTGGGCCTGTAAAGCCGTGTTTCACCGGGGCGTCACTGGAGGAATTGCCTGTGTGGAATTTCTGAGGCTGGTGGCACAACAAACAGTCCAGGAGCAGCATTCGCAGATTCAATCACACCCGAGGACCCAGGATTAGAGCAGTTCTGGCACTTATCTGAGGGTCCTAAACCGTGACTGCTGTGGTGTGCCAATCATTTATTATGGGCTTCTCACTTGATAAATATCGATTGTTCTTGAAACTTGATAAAAGTTTGGCAACACTTCCATGAGGTCATCACTTCTAGAAAGAAAGTGAGGGAGTTTATCAATTTGGCCACTAGGGGCAGTATTTACATTGTGCTCTGCATTTAACCACCCAGTTACGTTACACACAGAGAAGTGACACACCCAACCCGGAGCAGTGGGCAGCCTTAAGCTGTGGTGACACTAAGATGACCCATGACACTAGATTGTACAACCATCCAGAAAGGAATCTCTCTATACCAGGGGTCGGGAACCTTTTTGGATGAGAGAGCCATAAACACGGCATATTGGTAAAAATGAAGTCCAAAAGAGCCATACCTGTTTTAAACTAATTACAAGTAAATCTATGCATATTTGTAAAACCAATATGAAATGCAGGACAACAAGTCTTTCAACTCGTTTTGATAACGCTGTTATTATATGTAAAATGTCTTCATACTCTTTTAATTCAGACAAAACAAACATGCGGTCAAGACCAGAAACACGGTGCACATCCAACGGTTGTCTTGCAAACACACGCGAACACGCAAAGCCCGGTGTTTCAGCGACACAAACTCAACGGAAAAATAGTTTTGATAGTTGAGTTTAAAAAAATTAAAATTAAAGAAATAAGCGTAAAATAAAAACGAAACAAAAATGCTTAGAATTCTGTTAGTTGACGTTCGGTTACGTAATACTAACAAATATTTTTTTAGTTATTTAGTTATTAATTTCATTATTTTATTTTTAAATTGGTGCTTTCACATATTATAGCAACATAATCATGGCACTATATCTTTTAATGATTTATTGTCTGAACGCGACCCTCAAGTGATCAAGATTGAGGTAGAAAGCAGAACAAATACTTGCAAAGATTCAGCAGAATGCAATACTATTTAATTTAGTGTGTGAAAAATCCTTATAAAAATAAGAAATTCGCAGTAATGTAAAATAAATGTAGCATAATAAACAGAATTAAGAACAGATTAATCACACGTCAACATCTCTGATCAGCTGATTTCCAGCCTGTTGCGACAATTTGAAAATGGAACTTAGTTTGGGTGAAAACTTTGTCTCACAGTCGAAATAAAACAAAGGAATAAACTTTGGGAAAGAACGGGCCACAAGTCGTTTTGGCAAGCTGCCACAAGCTTTGGGTTGAACGCAAAAAATGTTTGTGAAAAGCACAATATGATTATGTGATGCTTGTTTTGGTGAGATAGACAGAAATGCTTCTTCCTCCCTGACAGAAACGCCTGAACTTTCTGCCACTGGGCTCTTCTTCCTGTCGGATGCTGATATGAGCCTTGTGGTGTTTGCTGTCAGTCAGATTAAAGCCATCGCTCCATCCTGCCAAAACCACCAGTGACTGGACTTGAACTTTACACACAAAAAAGTTATTTAAGCTCAAAAATGTATTCATCAGGCACAAAACCTACATGGTGTGACGTTTAGCCAAATGCTTTTTACAGCGGCTCAGAGTATGTGAAATTATGAAAAAAAAAAAAGATACAATGCTGGAATACAGAGTGCCAAAATTTGGATAAATATAGTACTAAAAGAAAGACAAAAATAATACAAAAATTATTTTTTATAATTTCTTATTACTATATGTATTATTAAAATATAGTTAATATAGTTATTTTTATAATATAACACAAAATATAATACTATATTTTTCAAAATAATACTGCAGTTTAAATTGTTCTACAAAAGAAAACTCTAAGTTCTAGTTTTCCGCTGACTTTTTTTTTGTATTTTCACGAATGACTTCACAAACTCTGTCATGTTGTTTGGTCTTGGGAATGAAGTGCTCACCCTTATTTGTGTCGTAATCTTGTCTGATGTCGGATGACGGCCGCTGCGGTTCCGAACACACACACACACACACACACACACAGCCTGTGAATCACAGAGGAACTCCCATCAATCTGCAGCCATCTCTGCTTCGCTCATCCGAGGTCCAGCAGCAATCTGCAGATCTGACATAAACACGCCGCATTCATCTAGATCTTGTTCACTTCTGTGTGTGTGTATGTAAATACTTTTTCTACTTTGATAGACAAGTAGAACATTATTCTTTTTTTCTGCGGACACTTTTTAGTGAACTTTTCGTGTGTGATGTTTTCAGCTCTTTACGTTGAGTTTAAATTCATCCTCTCCATCTTCTCCAACAGCGAATCACCTAAATAAACAACCACGTCTTAAAATTATCAATTGAAGAATACTGTATATGAGAATATGATCATATGCTTAATATGAAAACGTGTTTCTGGATGGGTGCCAAAGTGATGCTTAAATCTAATTTAATGTTTTTAAATAGTATATGTCTGTAACGTATTAAGCAATTATCATTTTCCAGTTATAGAAGGAACATTCTATTGCACACATGTCGCACACACACACACAGACACACTCACTCACTCACTCTCTCTTATTGTATTTAGTAATCTTGTATTTAGCTTCAAATTTTGAATTTATTGTTTTGTATTCTAGTTTATTCGGTCTGTATGCATTTACATTTTGATTGTTCTATTTTTTTTTTTAACTCTCAATTTTATTGTAACCTCAAGATACAGTGAAAATAAAGGCATNAAAAAAAAAAAAAAAAAAAAAAAAAAACATTTCTATTCGAGGTGCCCATGTACAGAAACTAAACTAAAGCAAAGCATTGTGGGACTAGACCAGCTGCGGACTCACCTGGTACCTGGCCAGGTGGGCATCCAGTGCTGTGTAGGTGATGGTGGTGGGAGAGCCGGACGGCCAGTCGATGCTGCTGACCTGCCTGGAGAACTCATCCAGAACCTTCAGACAAGCAGAAGCAGCACGATCAGACTGGGTATCGGAAACCACAACCTAGACGTCACAAGCCCAGGCCAGGGTTTTGTGATTTTGCTAAATTGCAATCCGCGAATTCAAAACAATAAAATTACATTTTATAAAATACAATTTCTTGCAATCGTGCAAAACATGCCATTAAAATGCTAATAAATCTCCGAAAAATACATTTAAAATGGGACTGTGGTCAATAAAAATAATGTCAAATAATACTGGATTCAAATTCTCTCATTCTCCAATATTTTAATTTTGAATTATGATTTTACGTGACAGAAATCTTTAATACAGATTTAAATCTTTAATACTGCTCTCTTATGGAGCCTGTGTATCAAAGAACCGGATAACAATAGAAAGTATGACTAGAAACGGAGTCTTAATCTTAAAATTATATTATTCATTGATCTGCTCAACAGGACGTCAAATTTCTCCGTGAATTATTCATTTGCATTTTACTGCTTCACAAAAAATATGTGTGAGGATGAAGAATATACAGCAGTTCAAGGAGCATTTCTGCCACTGAAATACAGACTTGTTTTAAATCCCAAAATCTCTTCATACCTCTTCAGAGTATGATCCTTATTAAAGTTCTTCGGATTTAGACCCTTAATATAGTTCCTGGGATTATGATCCGTAAGGTCACGTACAGGTAGCGCGAGTCTGACATACGATACATGTGATATACAAAAAAAGATGAAATCCTGGAGGAACTGGCCACAGGAACCTGAAGCAGACCTTGTCGAGCAGAGTGAAGCAGACCCTGGATGGATATTCACTGTCCGCGATCACCACGCCTCCCAGATTGTCGTTCCGCACGTACACGTGACACAAGTACTCTGAAGGATCAAAGACAGCGTCGGTCAACGCGCATGGAACCATCTTCAGGACTTTGTGAACCAACCTTGTTCCTTAACCGAAGCACGACCACCCAGCGGCGAACGCTCCACGATCAGGGAGCTGGTGAAAGTCATGAACTCCTGCACACTGGGAGAGAAAACGCACGTGACGTCACCGCATCACCTCTGATGGCGTCACACTTACCTGGACCTCTGGAAGAAGCTGAAAGAGGACAGGTCATACGCAGCCTTCAGCAGGTTCACCTTCGTGGTCCCTTTATACAACACGCTCAGGCTGTAGAGCTTCATGATTAATCCCAACCTGGAACCACACAAACATTCAGAACATCTCCATGCTTTGCTCCTCAGAGTATCTCGAGAAGGTTTCAGGAGTGGGAAAGCACCGCCATGCTCAACAGGCTGGTGGCTAGCAGCTGTTAGCTAACCGTGCTAACTGTACAGGTAAACAACGCGATGTTTTGGTCAGATGTTTCCACTGACGTCTTACCTGCTCTGAATCAACTACTACTGTTGCTAAGCCGCTAACAGCAGATTGCCCTTTAATGATTCAAGCGGACCACCGCTCAAAACCGCTGGGAGATTTCAACTGATGCTTTTTATTCGTCCTGATGAGTGTAACGTCAGTTTGATCGACAAACGTCCGGCTCGACTGAAGGAATTTCATCCAATCTATCCACAACTACCCAAGGTTTTTTTTTTCCACACCGAAAGTTGCTCGTTGGCAGAATACTGTACACCATTTCAAAATAAAAGACACAGGTCTACGCCCATGAAAATTAAAACAAAGCAAATTAAAAGCCCCCGTCGGGCTCGACGTGGCACTTAGTTGCGGAAAATCCCATGTTGTTAAACGCTTATTAATCATGCGTAATATTAATAAAAACAAGACACAATAATATTGACATATAGCATACTGTACACTTGTATTATTACCACAAGATAATTAATATAATACTGTGATTAAATTATTCATTTATTAAACATTTTAGTCAAATACTATTTATTTTTTAGTTCAAAAGACTTTAGTTTTTATACAAATATTAAGCCACATTACGTATACGATTTATTAAATTATACATTACATTTTTATGTGTGTGGTGGGTAGCACTGTTGCCTCACAGCGAGAAGGACCTTTTCCAGACTCAAGTTTGATGTTCTNTTTCCCAAAGGAAATGTTGGAAAGATATTCTATAAAAGATATTCTATAAAAAAGATATATATAAATATGTCTAAGCATACTATATCGGGTCGCCCTATTGTTTTGTCAGTTTGTCTATATATCTCAATGGTCAGTGACACTTGGACTCGGGCTGGAGATTCTTTGGTCGAGCAGCTGAAGAGAAAGTGACACGGCTGTTTGTCTAAACCGTGTCTGGCAGAGCGAGTGGGATTGGAAGGGGGAACATTTATTTTGGTGACTCTTCTGCACATCCTTCACATTTTTGTGGCTGGACTTTGTGTAGACGTTCTGTTGTTCTCCTTTACAAGACCATCTCTCTGGGTGAGAATTACATAAGGGAACGCTGGACAAACACACACACACACACACACACACACACACACGCACAACACACGCTGTCACAGCTGGAATGTGCTCATGTCAATTCCGTCTTCTCTAAAGACTTATTTTATAGTGTGTAATAGTGAGTCTGTAGAGTGTTCTTGTGCCGATTTCAAATATAGAGTAATCATACGAATCAGTAGAGTGTAATTACGTAAGGTTTGTTTGTAGACAGCAATTGTGCAAATGTTGCATATGGAATATAATTAAATTGAGGCAATATATTGTAGTTATACAAATTGAATCTGTAGAGTGTAGAAATTCAGTCTGTAGTGTAAAATGTAGAGTGTGATTATGTAAATTGAGGCTATAGTGTTTTTATTTAAATTGCATCTGTTGAGTCTAGCTATAAAAACTGCGTCTGGAGACTGTAGTTTTATAAATAGCATCTATATAGTGTAGTTATATAAATTGAATTTGTAGATTGTAAAAAATGTAAATTGAGGCTATGACACCATTTATAGACCAAGACAAGTCTTCCAGTAACTTGCAAAGAATGGTAGAAAGATGCAAAGATGGCGCCAAATTCTCGCGATATCACGAGATGTAATCGAGAAGCATCTGATCTGTCACATCCCTAGTACCTATATCATGTATAAATTGGAATTGAGTGTATTTATTTGAACTGTGCCTATAAAATCTCATTGTGTAATGGTGAATTTTCATGCCATTACGGTGTCCATAATCAAATAAAAATACAGTAAAAAAACTCTATAAATAAATTATGAATAAACAATTAAGTGTTTAAAATTTTTTCCATCCTTGGTTGTTTTAAATGTTTGACGTTGTTTTTTTGTTTTTTTTTGTAGGTGGTGTCAGAGTTGCGTAGTGTCAGTCATGGTGGCGCTGTCGCTGAAGATCGGGGTGGGGAATGTGGTGAAGACGATGCAGTTTGAGCCGTCCACCATGGTGTATGACGCCTGCCGCTTCATCAGAGAGAGAGTTCCAGAAGCTCAGCTCGGCCAGCGTGAGTTCAGCATTCACCCTCAGACACCTTCACACTGACTTATCATCATTATTATTCACATGAAATCTACTTTTACACAGTGAGCCTGACTCACTGTCTGAGCCTGAGAAGATAATAAAAAAAGATCTATAATTCTAATTCATTAAAGTATAAAAACTAGTGCTTGGGAGATTTCACAGTGAAAACTGGTGTTACGTTGTATTTTTGGCATATCAAAAACACCAGTATTGTGTTTCTTGGATTATAGTGCAGTGAAATGATTAGCGTGTGATGCTCTTGTCAGACAGATATGTGTATTCAAACACAAAAACACTGTATTATTTTCTGCTGTCATTTTATTTTCGGGCTATTGTTGTGTTTGCCTGCAGCTGCAGCCAAAGCTGGAAACAACTGGAACCAGTTTAATGTCTTTCACAAACATGTCTTTCATGACTGAACGGGTTAGCTCACAGGTGTTACATATTCAACTAATTGCAGAGTCTAAAGAGCTTGACTGGCAGTGGAGTGATGTAAGTGCCACCTAGTGGCAGAAAATAAATAATTGCTTCGGTGTCATAGCTGATACCTGTCCATAGTAACAAAAATATACGTTATATTACAATATACATTTAATGATAAGTGAACAAGAAACTTGCATAAAGACAACACAATGGTGGAGAGTTGTTAACTTTTAAATGAAAACACAGGTAGAACCAATAGATCATGTGACTACAAAAACACACAACGATGAAAATCAAAAGGTCCTGGTTGTTGTAGTCTATGGCGGCGGGAAGCCTTACACCATCAGTTTAATACACGATGTGAAACAATGAGTGTTACTTAACTAATAGCAGTGAGCAAGCCATCAGGTTACAAAGGCTAGGAAAACAAAGGCCTAGAGAGAAGCAACAGGAAACCGTTGTTGGTCTCTTTTACAGGTCTACTACTTTGCACTTTGTTTATACTCGTTTTAACTTTTAACTCGACTATATTCCAAAATTTAAATAGCCCACATACACATATGATCCACAACTCACCAGTGCTGTTGTTAAAACCTGTTGTTAAATCCTCACAGCAAGAGCCGAGTGTAACAACTCAGACACCGGTTTTCTCTTACATAATGTTTCCCATGATTCCCTGTGTTTTCATCTGTGCACAGGAAGAGGATGATGGTTAATGGGTTCCCTCCTTGTAGTTCCTGTGTAATTACACCCGTGCTGGATTCTTCTGTGTGTTTACTTTAACAGGAGCGTTACAACGCTTGAAAGTGTTTGCCTTTTATGTTCTTTATTTAATAAATTGACAATATAATCTTTTTTACCAAAGATAGTTCATGTTAATTGCAGAGTGCTTAAAATATCAAAATAAGTCATTTAAATTAGTAATTTAAAGTACAAGAAAACTAGTATACAAATAATAATGATATATTTATAATTACAAATTA
>SOMO01000155.1:370061-384861 GCA_028128575.1 Paedocypris carbunculus
AAAACATCACAGAACCAAACATCTTAATTTAATAATTCTCTAATGGTTCGTTTGGACGTTTTAACATTTTAAATAATAAATTTACTAATGTAATTACTAATTGTTTTTAATGTGAATGTAGTATATTTGTAATTTAAGTAAAGTTTGATATTTAAAAAAATTGCCACATTTGAAACTTCTTAAAAAGTATTAAAATGTATACTAATGATACCATGATGATGGGCATTTAAGATTTAAAGCGATTTTCGAAACTTCAGTGTTTGTTAGCTTTTTTTTCCAAGTTCAGACGCATGATCAAAACATCAGAATGCTGGAGTGCGTGTCGTCCGCAGGCCGAGGCCGAGGTGGCGTCTCTGAACAGACGTATCCAGCTGGTCGAGGAGGAGTTGGATCGCGCTCAGGAAAGACTCGCCACGGCGTTACAGAAGCTGGAGGAAGCTGAAAAAGCGGCAGATGAAAGCGAAAGGTCCGAGTCCATGCATTCTGGGGGGAATCTGAGGACCCGGAGGAAACACACGCAGGCTTTTGTCCCATGATGTACTAATCACGCACTTTCGTTATACAGAGGAATGAAGGTGATAGAAAACAGAGCAACCAAAGATGAGGAGAAGATGGAGATCCAGGAAATGCAGCTGAAAGAAGCCAAACACATTGCTGAGGAGGCCGACCGCAAATATGAAGAGGTGCGTATGCGTATGAAAAACGTCAGCCGCCTGAATTAATCCACCGTCTGTCTGCAGGTGGCGCGCAAACTGGTGATTCTTGAGGGAGAACTTGAGCGTTCTGAAGAACGAGCTGAGGTGGCTGAGGCGTAAGTACCGTCTTATTATTACTCTAGTAATATTATTATTATCATTACTGTATATTGTTTTTATTTAACTGCATCAGTGATCATAGACCTGTAGAATCAACAAACTCTCTCCGCAGTGTGAACGAGCGAAACGTACTTCGCTAGAGTTTTGATGCACATGACGTATCTCCAGTTTCACGTGTCGTCATAAAAATCCAGCCTTTAATATCGAAAGATTCTCTTAGTAACATAAGATGGTGATCCCGCTTAAAGATCTCACTTTTTCAAGAACTAGAGTGACATAAAAATGACTTTTTACTCTTTACGATGAAGAAATATTCTGTTTAATAGATCACCAAGTCACCAAGAGTTTGATAATTATCAAAAATGTTTTATACAATGGAATGCTGTTTTGTACATTTGTGCAATCGGTAGTATGAATTATCCTGGGATGCCGATATAATAATATTTCATTTATCTACTGAAAATAATATCGTATTTTTCTGACTATAAGGCGCACCAGCAATAAACCTCTATTGTATTTTCACTCTTAAGGCTTAAGATTGAAATATGCACCATCCATTTTTTATTTACGTTTTTTTTGTTTCTGTATTTTTTATTTCTTATAAATGCCCCTTGTAGTCCAAAATGTAGTGTACTACTACCACTATTGTCAATATATAGTGGATTTCTGATACTCTTCTTCCCGTGTCTTCCATACGCATGCTGCGGTTTTCCTCATGTGCATCCCATGACCTCCCATTGTTTCCCTTCCCCTGATCCCGACTAACCCAGTCGCGTCAGGCAGCTGGAGGAGGAACTTAGACTCATGGACCAAAATATGAAATCCATGATGGCTGGAGAGGACGAGGTACCACCGTCTCATCCTGGCTCCTCTTCTTTAATCTGTCCTGACGCTGCTTTTCCTGAAGAACCCACAAAAGAACACATCTAGCTTTCCTCTACTAGCCATATTTCATCTGAAACGATGCTAAATGTCTCCATTTTTTGATTTCTTCTCCTCCTGAATGATGGTTTGAGTCCTTCAGGCTTCCGCTCAGGGCTGCCGTCTTCGTCCGCTCACTTTACTTTCTTCTGATCTTTCTGTCTGTTTCCTCTTTTCTTCCTGTTTTTCCTCTGCTGCTGTGAATTAGCAAATCTGGTGACCTTGAGGAAGAGCTGAAAAATGTCACCAACAATCTGAAATCGCTGGAAGCGCAGGCGGAGAAGGTAGGCCGAGGAATTAGTGGCGGATTATCTGTACAAAAGCAAATCCGATTGCGATTTTTCATTTTTGTTTAGGATCAGTGTTGAGTGTAAAAAGGAACATTACCTTTGCAAATCAAATTAAATAAACAATATTCATTTATTAATACAAGGACAAATGGTTATTTCAAATAAAAATAGTCCAAATCAGTATGATATGTTAGCATTTAGCATTACAAATTTTAGAAAAATAGTTTTCATCATAAAAATCATCAGTGGTGTTTCTTCCTCTATGCTTCTCATCTCATTTTTATGTGTTTTCGTCGTAAGAGCCGACTTCAGCTAGTGACATCATCTGATGGATGTGTGTGATGTGTTTACTCTCCAGTATTCCACAAAAGAAGACAAATACGAGGAGGAGATACGAGTTCTCACTGACAAACTTAAAGAGGTGATGTGCGTTTTCCCTCACTAGAATGTTCACTAGGAAAGCCAAATTCTTGGTTAGAAAACATTCCTAGAAAAGCCATTGGAATACAGCCGCTGACAGTGATTGCTGGGTTCAAGCCTGTACTAGTTTTATTTAATTAATGATAATAAAAATGAACGTTTACATGGTCCCAGAAGGGTTTCGCCCTCTGCTTGGAGTTTGACCTCTTCTTCTTCTTCTCTGCAGGCCGAGACTCGCGCTGAGTTTGCCGAGAGATCCGTGGCTAAGCTGGAGAAAACCATCGATGACTTAGAAGGTAAAGTTTCTGGTTTCTCACTGACTCACCTTGATGCCTGAGACTCACTGATTCTGTGGTTTAACAGGTTCATGTGTGCGTTTACTTCTACATGGTTTTGACAAAACACACTAATTTTTGCATGTTCTGACACCTTTTAAAGAAAACGTCTAACAGTGATAATGAAATATGGCTATAAAAAGTGAAAAAACACTTAAACGCTGTCAAACGGACAATCTCACACACACTGAAGATTAGCTAGTCTTGTTTAAACACTCAAAATACATCACACCCACACACTGTAAAACGGGCACGCAGTTATACACTCGAAACAAAGTCACACATTTAAAACACACACACACACACGTGCAAACAAAATCATAATTTTTAAATTTTTTTTTACAAAATCAAGGGTTTTTACATTTATTTTCCACTTTAAATACATTATTTTCACACTTCAGACATTTCAGATGTGACACAAAGCGCCGCACTCTATAATCTGTTAGAAGCTTTTTTGAAACATTGGAATTTAGATCAGGATCTACAGCCGAATACTGGTCTTCATTAAAGTGCTTTACTGGGGCCATTACTGGGATTGTAACATCGGGACCCGTTACTACTCTGAAACTAAGGAAGCAGTGCTTAAATAATTTTAGTTCTCAGCTAAACACATTTAACATTTTATTTATTGGGGATGTGTGTTTTTTGTGTGTGTTGTAGTTATATTTATTCAGCTAATAATGCTGTAGCAAACCTTACTGTATCTTGATTCACATAAACATGGCGGAATTCATAAAGTTTGAGCAGGGAATTCAGCAGCAGTAACTACAAACCAAACTACGATGACTAGGAGAAGGATTGCTACATCAACTGCTGTAGTTTAGCTGGAGACGTTCTTCTGGAGACGTTCAGCTGGAGATGTTCTCTTTGAGACGCTCTCTTGGACAAGTTCTGGTAGAGAGATTCTGCCGGTTCGGAGACGGTTCATTTCCTTCACAACGACAATCAGTTCAATCACTTTCGTTTAAACATCATGTTACACAATTAGTGTTATGAGAATGAGAGTTCGATCGGTTCCTCACGACTAACTGGTTTGTGTGTTTGTAGTCTTCTGGTTGCTTGTTTCAGTCGGAAAGTGCATGGCTTCAGTGGGTTTGTGGTGTACTAGCTGTGGCTTGAGGATGAGAAGCTCCAGCATGCTTGAGGTTTCGCTCTTCATGGGATGCACAAACAGTGTTCCTCTAGATCAGTGTTCTTAACCTTTGTGCAGTTCAGTCTCAGGGGTTCAGTGGATCAATTATAGAAGACATATAAAGGTTGTAGGACATTAGCCTCCCACTTAACCTGCAAGGTTTGTACGCACTTAACCAGGAGGTGTGTAGTTCATATTGGCCACGCCCACACGTCAGAGGAACCAACCTCAAGCGTCTCAATAAATCTCAACACTGAAATTCCGGTCTTCTCTTTCTGTGCGACTGTCGCGTCACTATTGTTCACACAACTCGAACACGAACAAAAAATTGTTTCTGCACGTAAAAAGCGACCTCACAAATTGTCGAATAGATTTTGCGTTTGCAATTGAATTTAGTTCTTTTCAGCAGTTCGAAGCGACCAAAACTCAATTGCAAATACAATTCGACAATAATCTCCATGATTTCCAAAGTGCCTTTAGACGACGCAAAGCTGCACATTTCTAATCTAGTTTGTCGACGAAAACCAAGTCGCAGATTAGCAGTTATGGGTTTTTTAGGGGTCCAGGACCTCCAACGAGGTAAAGAACCACTGATCTAGAGAACGGTGTTCCTACCTGAGCTGCAGTGGGTTTGACCGACGGAAGCGTGAAGCTCTGGATGCTCTGATGTTCGCCTGAGCTTGTTTGAAGATGGTCACTGAATACAGAAGATGCTAATGGTGTCGTTTTGTGTTTCTCTGCTTTATCGTTTCGTTCTGTCCGTCTGTCCGATGGTGATGTGCAGATGAGGTGTATGCTCAGAAATTAAAGGGTAAAGCTCTGAGTGAGGAGCTGGACCTGGCTCTCAACGACATGACCACGCTCTAAACTCTCCTCAGCCTCCGCTCTCTGCTCCTCTGCCGCTTTGGGCTTTTCCTCCATCTTCCTGCAGACCGGACCTCAGATGGCCGTGTTCAGTCTGCTGCCACTGGGGTTACACTTCTATCTCCTGATCTACGTCGTTCATATTCGCTTGAATCTTCCACCGCAGCTTCTCCTCTCTCCTGCTGTAATAAAGAAAAACCTGCTTTTACTTTATGTGCTTTTTAATGTCTTTCATATTTTTTTTTCTTTTCATATTCTTTCATTTTTCATGTATTCTATAAATCTAAATATATTGTATATATCATAATATGTATACACACACAAATAAATTAGGGCTGTCACAATCCAATTTGAGTACAGGAATTTAAAAGTGGGCCCGATCTGATCCCATTTCCTAAACCAAGTTGTATTCCATATTGAAAACACACACACACACACACACACACACACAGCTGACCTGAATTAGACATGTTGTTCAGCGGCACATTCAGATAATATTCTGTCTAATGCCTTTTAATCACCATTTTAAATCAAATATTTTGTCTTCAATGATTTGTGTCTCTCTTGAGTGTACTTCATCTTGTCACACTAGTATACTGTATTTCAGCACACTAGAGTATAATGTGTCTCGTCATACAAAAGTATGCAGTATCTCATCACACTACTAGAGTATGCTGTATCTCCTCATACTATAATATACCATATCTTGTCCTACTAAATGATACTGTATTTTGGCACGATAGAGTATCCTGTGTTTTGTCACACTCTGCTATACTGTATCTTGTCATGCTAGATTATTGTTAGGTCCAAAGACCACCAGTAGTGTGAACTAAATCCAAACTTGTATGATATAAGTTGGAGATACTGGTTCTGTCTAATCATTGTAGTTTAGATTTTGCCTATTCATTTTTTGGATTTTTTCGTTTTTCACAATCTCGAACGGTATGTCCTTGTTTATGACAGTAAAACAATGCTTTTCCACAATGTTTCTTACTTTTACTATTTCATCTGTTTTTATGTCATCTTTACTCTGATTTTAATTTTGTTTTTTATGTTCTTTCAATAACCTTGCATTTTCTAAACGTTTTCTTCTTCATCACACATTTTCCTAAACCACAATTTTCCTCTTGCTTTTTAAACACTTTGTCTTTCAAAGTTTAGATTCAACCCAAAAAGTGGATTAGCTACTTCCACACATAGATGTGTCTCTAACTTTGTAACGAAAGCATTCTATTTTTTCTCTCGGATATATTTCACTACATTCTTTCTATATGGAGGGATTAACACTTAATGCTTTTTTTTTTCTTTTCTCCCTTTCTTTCTTTTTACAACTTTTTTCAAACTTTCTTAGCTCTCCTATTTTTCTCGTTGTGCTTTTTTCTTATATGGTTTGAGTCAACGATTGGTCACAACCCTAATCAGATCATTAACTGTACCAGGCTTCTACATACTCTAATAGTATGCGGATACAGGTGTCTGATCAAGCAACCTTTCAATTTTGACTTAAACCAGCAGATGGTTTTCCTTTGTAAATACTGCTGCTTCCCCTATGGGAATAAAACATGCTAGCAGTATTTCTAGTTAATGATTTACCTTTTTATCCTTAACTCATCAATCCCTTTGTGGAACTAATGACATTCAATCTCACACACATGCAATCATCGATTAAGAGTAATGGTAGAGAAGCATCTAGAGCCCGTACGTCTATTAAGACTTTTGATCTGCTGTCAAGCGTCCTTAACGGTGTATACTGGTGTATCCTCATCACTACAGTATACTGTATTTTGTCACACTATAGTATACCGTATCTTGTCACACTATAATTTACTGTATTTTGCCACACTAGAGTATAATGTATCTTGTCACACTATAGTATACTGTCTCGGCAGACTAGAGTTTACTCTATCTTATCACATAGTGAGTACTGTCTCTCCTCTCACTTTAGTGTACTTTATCTTGTCACACTACAGAATATTGTAATAGTGTATAGTGTTTCATCCGGACTGAACGTGGACTTTTCCACTGTGGGATGATTACTAGTGAATCACATTAGAAGTGTGTCATTGCCATTTACAGTCATAATAATCACTTGTTGCTGCTTGTTCCTGAAGTCTCTGGTTTTGTACAGCTGGAGCTTCGGCTTGATTGTGCGGATGATTTTGTAATTCTATGTTGTGTTTTCACATGAGCAGAGAAGCTCGCCATGGCTAAAGAAGAGAATCTCAACATGCACCAAGTGCTTGACCAGACGCTGCAGGAGCTGAACAACCTCTAGAGGAGCACCAGAGGACAACCACAAACTCACAGTCTTACACAAACGCACCGCCGCCTTTCAAATGATGCTTTATGTAGTTCCTCTCGTTTTTAATGTGTGATCAATGTTTTAATCTGAATCAGATTCCATTTATTTGTTCAGAATTGGTACAAACGTGAAGATGAATCTGATTGGGTAGAATCACGTCATTTAAACGGTTTATATGTTTTTAGTATGTTTCTCCAACTCTCTCAATCCATTTTGGCTGTTGTTGAATGAAAGGCTTGACCAATACTTTTTCTTTCTGCTTTTTATATCAAGAATTATTTGTTATTTTCTTTTCCAATCAAAGTTTGTTGCATTTTCCACTGGACTTCCATCTTCCACAGAGCAATTTTCTCTTCCATACATTTGCTTGTGTGCTCTCTTTTTAATCTTGTTTACAACATATAGTATAATTAAATTGCTTTTGCTACTTTAGAGTCTTGTTGTGTATTCTATTTACTGGTGAAACGTGAAATAAAGTCTTCCTTCATTAATGTTTGCTTCATTATCAGTAAGCTCACTTACATAAAATATTTAAATATTAACTTTCACATCGTTATGTTTAAAAATATTGTAACTTATTGCATAGAAAACGGATTTAGTTTCAACAGGAAGTTGCTTTCTAATTAAATTAAATCTCATTTGCTGTCTTCACTTCTGCAAAAAACATGATTTCACCGCTGTTGGAATAATAAAGGTTCAAAGAATCAGTGTTACACAGTATTTCAATTTTTATTAACAATTTAAGAAAGCCTTTATTAGTCCAGCAGTGTTGTTGACAAGAATTGGTTTTCCTTCCTTAAGGAATTTTTACTTTTTGGTTTTCCATGTGACGAGTAAATGACCGGACAGATCTGATCTGTTGGTGAAATAGAGTTTGTGTTGCTCGTGAACACACATGGTTCTCAGGATGTGTGTGTGTGTGTGTGTGTGTGTGTGTGTGTGTGTGTGTGTGTCCTTCAGAGCGTGACTCATATAGTCTGGATTATGTACAGTTTAAACTCACCAGCAACGGCATAAAGACTCAAATTTCCCTTGAACCACAGTACTTGTAGTTTTTCAGTGTTCAATGCGTGTTATTGTTAAATGATTAAGAATGAGATTTATTTAAAAACTACAAATACAAATGGTGTTGATTGAATAACGTCTACTAAACTGTAAAAGTGTGGCGGCGCGTGCATCTCGAGTGCCGTTTCTTTTGAAGATTCGCGCGACTATGTAAATCAGTGTGAGCTTGAACATGCAAAACGCTTAAATAATAGACTCCGCCCGTGCCGTGACGTCACGACCGATACTTTCTCGCTTCTGGTGTTTTGGATGTAGTAGACAAATGCTGGAATAAAGTGAGGCGGCGTTCACTCGGCTCAATGCTAAACATTAAAATAATAATAATACTTCAGGTGATTTTAACGAATAAACGAAGCGTGTGTGCACGAACGCACGAGTCTCCGGACAGACCGTTATCTGAGTTATGATAATGCTTTGACTGCTATGTTAGCGCGTGTGCTAACGTCAGCGCCTCAGTGGATAAACAAACTCTTGTCGTCTGCTAAGCCGCGAATTCAGTCTGATTCAGGTAAGAGGTCTCCTTTATTTCTTTCCAACATCACGCCGTTCTAATTCTTTGCGTTTGAATAATCCATGTTAAGCATGAAGACGCGCGTAACTGTACTTTTTCTCTACCTCACACTTGAATGTGACGTGACGTCATTAACCTGTACTTAGCGCGTGACGCTCATTAACGGTGTGAAACGGTGTGGTAAATGATCAATAATTTGACGTGGTCTTGGGCTTGAAGGCGCGCACCATCTGCGCATGCTCCAGCTCCCTGTGACAACACGAATCGTGGAAGACCGAATAGAAAAGCTCATTTTCGCCCGTTTTTTATTTGAATCGTTTTCAGTTTAAATGGTTTACTAGTTCACCGGAAACGGCAGTGTGTCTGCTTGAAGCAACAGCAGCTGTGAGACGCGGAGATTTAGTTTAATCTCACAACGAAGGACGGGTTTAGTGATTAACGCGCCACTGATTTGATGTCGTTGTCGTCTTGACTCTTTAACTTGCTTAATCTTTCATTGCCATTGAAGATTAGGTACTTTTATAAAAGATGTTTTGCCTGTGAACTTCCCACTGAGAGGGAAAATTGTGTGTGTGTGTGTGTGTGTGTGTGTGTGTGTGTCTGTCTCTCCGTCTGTCAGTCCGTCTCTGTTCGTCTCTTTCAGTCTCTCTCTTTCAGTTTCTCTCTCATCTGTCTGTCTCTCTTTCTGTCCATCTCTATAAGACTCTCTTTCTCTGTCTGTCTCTTTTTGTTACTGTCTGTCTGTCTTTGTCTGTCCTTATCTCTGACTCCATCTCTGTCTGCCCTTCTCTCTCTTTGTTTTTGTCTGTCTGTGTGTCTTCACTTTAGCCAGACAAAGTGTTTAAAAAGTTAAAACGATTAAATGAAAACACAAGTTAATACAAGAGTAAATGTCAAATAACGTGCAAATCTGAACAAAATCTGAACTAGGATTTTACTCCGAAGTCGAATCTACTTGGTTCCATTTGCACAGTCAGACACACACACACACACACACACACACACACACACACACACTCATGGAAAACGGGAAAAACCAGAATATCAAGCAGACTTTCAAATTTATCTGGGTTTTTGTCCATTTCTCTAATGGTACAATATTGTGTTGAAAGGTGAAACTAATACACCACCTGCTTCTCTGTGTCGGTCGCTGCTTCCGCTGGTTGCTGAGTGTCCGTCTGACAGAGATGTTTAGTTTTTGTCTTACATAATATCATTGTTTTCTACATTGTAATGAGAGAAAATGTGGTCAGATTATTGCCATTCTTTGTTTTAAATATCAAAACTTGCAGGTTATAAAAACATCAAAAAAGTGCTGCTCTTTATGACATTTGCATTTGAATGTGGCCCGTTTCCATTTCCTTGTGTGGCTGGTCATTACATATGGTGTTTTCTAACCAATGGATGCTGTGTTTGGGACAGAATGAAGATCATCTGCTGTGTGGAGCGGGACGAGAGGAGCCAAACTTCTGCCGGGACTCTGATCCATTGACGAGAACATGTCCGTCAGTCAGGACAGTGATCACCCGCGGTTCTTTGTGGGCACGGACGATGGAGATGGAGATGAGCTGCTGGAGCCAGAGAGGGTGCTGGGATATGATTGTCTGTATGAACATGTTGAAGAAGAGGATGAGGAAGGAGAGGAGTATGACTCGGTTTGTTGAACTTGTTTCTTTTCTTGGGTGTATTTGGAGGTTTTTTGTGGAACCTTCTGGTAAACACAGGAAGGAACTAACGAATAAAAACAGCGGTTATTGCTAAAATTATTTAAAACCAATTTCTAGAGGGGACACGATCTAGTCCAGTTTAATATCTCTGCTGTTTTAAAATGAAGTTGTCATCTCGCCTGCTTCATCTGAAATGGTTAAACTGAGCAATCCAAACCTAAACCAACCAAATAGTTGATGAAGAAATATGGACTTTTCTCTTGCAGCCTCCAGAACGGCAGATTGTGGTGGGTATTTGTGCCATGTCCAAGAAGTCCAAGTCCAAACCAATGACGGAGATCCTGGAGAGACTGTCCCTCTTCAAGTACATCACCGTGGTTACGTTTCAAGAGGACGTCATCCTGAACGAGCCGGTGGAGAACTGGCCGCTCTGCGACTGTCTCATCTCCTTTCACTCTAAAGGTGATTGATACCGAAGTGTGTGTGTGTTATCGTCAGTGTGTGAAGTGTATTCTGTAGAATCCCTCACTATAAAGGCAAAATGGGAATTGTCCGCATTATTGCATACTTTACTTAGGCATTGTAAAAAATAACGCGTTTGATGCCAAGTTTGAAATTCCGCAATGCATTTTTTTTTTAAATTACGGTTTGCACTTTTCAGATTGTTTTCCAAATGTATCGGAATTTTTTTCCCCGTACCTGTTATTTAAGGTGCTACCAATGAAAAGTTTAGCTCAGAATGAGATTGTTCCGCACTCTGCCGGTTCTCCTTTTAGGCATTTTATAGAGTGAGCCTCCTTTCAGACATTTTATTTAAATTAGGCATTATGTGAAATTCAATGTATGTCATACTTTGCTGTCCTCGTTTTATCCTTATTGCGTATATGCATTCTATAAAACACCTGATTTCACACATTTTCAAAATAATATTGTATAGTTACAATATAAAGTATTATAATATAAATATAACGCTGCGTTTATATGATTTTTTTTAAAGGGTTTCCACTGGATAAGGCTGTGCTTTATGAGAAGATGAGGAATCCGTTTGTCATCAACAACCTGGATCTGCAGTACTGTATACAAGACAGGTTATACTGGATTATACTAATGAGCAGTAATTATAGTGTAATATACTTTGAGTTATGTAACCCGCTTTCCTGATGTGTGTGTGTGTGTGTAGGAGAGAAGTATATAGTATCCTGAAAGATGAGGGGATACAACTCCCTCGGTATGCTGTTCTCAACAGAGACCCTGCTCAACCAGAAGGTGTGTAAGCACTCGCCACACACTCACACACACCGACTCCAGTGGGGTTCGAACCTGAGACCTGCTGGTTGCAAGTCCAGCTAGGCCACAACTAGAGTAGAACCACATGCTTTCTCATCTGCGGTGTAGAATGTAACCTGGTGGAAGGAGAAGACCACGTGGAGGTCAACGGCGAGATCTTCCAGAAGCCTTTTGTGGAGAAGCCGGTCAGCGCCGAGGACCACAACGTCTACATCTACTACCCCACATCAGCTGGAGGAGGAAGTCAGAGGCTCTTCCGCAAGGTGCAGTTCCACCGCCTCAGGACCAGTGAAGAGTTACAGATGAACCGTCTGATCAGAGTCATTTAACCTGGTCTGATACCGCTTACTGATCTGATGCTTTTACACACTCCCACACTCACTACAAAACCAGCACACACACAAACCACAGCCACACATGTATTCACAAACACGCACTGAAAGTCTCTCTCTTTCACACACGCACACACATACATACAGTAAAACATTATCTGTCACACACAGTCGCACACTGACAAACGCTGTCAATCTCTCTCACACGCACAAACATGCATTCACACGCAAACACACTCGCACAAACACACTCAAAACACACACACTATTTGCTCTGTCAGACAGTAACACTGTCACAGTCACAAACTCAAAACTCATTCAAAAACTCGAAATACACACACACACACACACATACACACACACACACACACACACACACACACACACACACACACACTCTATCTTACACACATAAAAAACACTCTCAAACACAACAACACACTCAAAGCAAACATTCAATCACACACACACATACACAGAACAAAGGAATATCTGAAGCAACTAGTTTATGGAAATCTTCAGACGTTTTAATAGTTCTTGTAAATGCAGTGTGTCATTATCTGACGAGTGTAAGCGTTTCCTTCCTCTTTTCTTAGATTGGCAGCAGAAGCAGTGTCTACTCCCCTGAGAGCTGTGTCAGGAAGACGGGCTCGTACATCTATGAGGAGTTCATGCCCACCGACGGCACCGATGTCAAGGTGATGTCGCTCCCCTTAAACTAAACACTCATTTCCATTAGTCTGATTTCATTTCGATATACGTTTTCAGCCAATGACCAATATTCAGTATCAATTGATTATACATATAGATCCTAAACTGCTTTTACATTTCTGGGTCACGGGGAGCTGGAGGTAATCCCAGTAAAAGTAGGCTTGAAGACAGGACACACCCCCTGGATTGTTGGCCAACCAGTCACAGAGAGGACACACACATTCTCCTTCTCACTCACACATAAACAACAATTCTCCAGACTGATTCTGGACCTGTTTCTCTGTATGTTTCTGGACTGTGGGAAGAAACCGGAGATCCGGAAGAAACCAAGTCAACCTGTATATCCAAAAAACATCATTTTGCATTTATTTGTCCAGTTAAAAACAAGTGAATGGCTATTTACTTGTGTAGTTATTTATTCTGTTACGTTTGGTTTAAAGAATAAACTGAATTAAAACCGTTACTTCAGTTACTTGATTTGTGTCTGTGTGTGTGTGTGTCAGGTGTACACTGTGGGTCCAGACTATGCCCACGCAGAAGCCCGTAAATCTCCGGCGCTGGACGGGAAGGTGGAGCGGGACAGCGAGGGGAAAGAGGTCCGGTATCCCGTCATCCTCAACGCCAGAGAGAAGCTCATCGCCTGGAAAGTCTGTCTCGCTTTCAAGGTACATCAGATTCCACCTCTGGTCCCCATCTCAACCTCAGACTATTGCCTTCACTTCCTGCGTGCTTTTGTCTTAAGAAATGTACGTTTACTTTTACGTTCAGACTTGGTTTGGTTTATTCGATTAGCTAAGCGAAAATGAGAAAGCAAATGGAAGATTAAACTGTCTACTTCACTTTGACCGCGCCCGTGAACTTCCTCCACAGCAAACAGTGTGCGGCTTTGACCTGCTGCGCGCCAATGGCCAGTCGTACGTTTGTGACGTCAACGGCTTCAGCTTCGTCAAGAACTCCATGAAGTACTACGACGACTGCGCCAAAATCCTCGGGTGTGTATAGTAGCTCATAAAATTCACACATTCCAACACCAGTTGTTTTTCTACACAAATGTGTTTGCTCCGCAGGAACATCATCATGAGGGAACTGGCTCCTCAGTTTCAGATCCCGTGGTCCATTCCTTTAGAAGCTGAAGACATTCCCATCGTTCCCACCACCTCGGGAACCATGTGTGTACTCAAACACACACAAACAAAATGCATTCACACACTCACACTTTTGTCCAGACAGACTCACATACAGACACAAACACACTTTTACCCACTAATATTCATTCACACACTGATTATTGACACTTACGCAGTCACACACACATACAAACTCAAACAAAAACACACACGCACACACTCACACACTTTCTCTCACCCACACACACTTTTTCACAAACACCCAGCTAGTAGTAAAAATTAGCACCCCACACACACACGCATACTCAATTAATCAATGTAGTGTGTGGTTGGTGCACAGACGAGTGTGTGTCATGTGACCCGCAGGATGGAGCTGAGGTGTGTGATCGCCGTGATCCGGCACGGGGACAGAACGCCCAAGCAGAAGATGAAAATGGAAGTCCGCCATCAGAGGTGTGTTTACGTTATGCGGCAAAAACATATTTTACAGGTGATTTGTTTTTCTCTCGCAGATTCTTTGACCTCTTTGAAAAATGTGAAGGTTACAAAACGGGGAAGTTAAAACTGAAAAAGCCGAAGCAGCTTCAGGTAAAGACGATCCACTTCCTGTGGCTTGTGCCTCACCTGGTGTGTGTCTGGTTGTGCTGGACAGGAAGTGCTGGACATTGCCCGACAGCTGCTGGTGGAGCTGGACCAAAACAACGATTCCGAGATCGAGGAGAGTAAAGCGAAGCTGGAGCAACTAAAAGCTGTTCTTGAGATGTAAGTGTGAGATGGAAGCTTCCGGAACGGCCTGTTCTACAACACATGAGCGTTCAAATCAACCTCCTCGTCAAACACTGTATTTGTGTCACTAGTATTGGACAATCATCAGAATTGTTTGATTATTGTTTGACCTGAATCTTTGCTTTTTTCTAAGGTACGGACACTTCTCGGGAATCAACCGGAAGGTCCAGCTGACGTATCTCCCTCACGGCTGCCCTAAAACCTCCAGTGAAGAGGAAGGTACGCATTTAACTCA
>SOMO01000156.1:8453-32418 GCA_028128575.1 Paedocypris carbunculus
TTTTTTTCAATTTTTTTATGATCAGGTGGACAGGAAGAATATGTTCTCTCTTACGAAACGGTCACACAACAGGAAGGTGAGTGTGAAATCTATCAAAATGGTTCTGCTATGGATGACAATCATCGAGCAAACTGTACTATATAATGATATGTTGTTTTACAGTGAGTTATACCAGACCTGTCATCATTCTGGGACCCATGAAAGACCGAATCAATGATGACCTGATCTCAGAATTCCCAGACAAGTTTGGATCATGCGTCCCCCGTCAGTGTTCTTCTCCATTTATGGATTACAGATGAAAACGTTTGCAATAATTAATCTACGTTTATCNAAAAAAAAAGGTACCATTTATTAATGTAGTCAATATTTTAATAAAACATTTTTTTACAGGCAGTGTCGAGGGGGGATTTGTGGGGGAAGACAACTATGACTTGTGAGAAAGACGATTCTTGCCGTCTGGTATCAGATGGTTTTCAGTTTTGGGCCCATTGCGTGCAGGAAGGGAAGGGAAGGGAAGGCAGGGCTCTGGCTCCATGGGGTTGCTTGCTTTATTTGATGTGTAAGCTGTTGCCATGGTTTTGGTCCTGAGGGAATAGTGGCACAAGCTGTGACAATGTCTATAACCTCATTTGACACCTGTGGCACACCTAGTGTAGCTTCACCAATCTGGGAGCTGCCGCCAATTGTTTTGAGCGTAAATACCAGCCGTGGAGAAGATCTGCCGGAATTCTGGTCTCATTAGCCCTGACGGTTGTTTCTGAATCTGCTTTTTTTTTCCCTCCTTTTTTTTCCCTCCTCGTCTGTGAAAGCACAGCCTTTTGTCTCCCCCTCACTGAATCACATGTGTGTGGAAAGAGACTGCAGTGTGTGAAAACCGATCTGTGTCAGGAGGAGCATCCAGACAGCATGGAATCATCGTCTTCCTCTGAGCGTGTGGCTTGCGCTCTCCTCTCGGATTTTCATTCACTTCTGGATCTAAGCGGACCTTGTGCGTTTGTTTCCCTTCTCACTTGTTCGTGAGTATGTTTGCCGGCGTAAAGTTTTCGAATCGTTAGGTAATTGCATCTTTTCCAACAATGGAGCTTTTAGTCTAAAGTGCGACGAGGAGGGAGTAAAATCGATAGATTTACTGAAATAGTTTGGCTGGGATCGTCAGCTGAAGAACTGGAGTCCGGCGAGTGTGGCCATGCCTAAGAAGAAAATGACCACAACAACAACGATTGTTTCTTTTTCACCCGGGTTCCACCCTGAACACCAGCATCTATATTTAATGGGAAACGCAAGGCTTTCTTATGCTTTTAAGAATGTGATGTGATTGATATATGCTCTTGGACGATCTTGTAGCCCCAGTCCATTTAGATTAAGAATCCCTGGAGAGCTGTGGGCTTTCCACTGCAACACTTGCCGGTTAATTGAAGCCATTTCCTGCTTCTTCTAGCTCTTAAGTTCTCCCCCATGAACAGAGAGCTGCCCAGTCCTTCATTGATCGTCTCTCAGGTCTCGACTGGTCTAGAGCTGGAGTCGCATCCCAGAGTAGTGTGCACTGCTTGTGGGCAGCGTGATCACCTCCTCCCTTCTTTCTGCCCACTCCACTTTCAGCATGAGACTGTTTGTTTCCCGGCTGGTGTGAGTTGGCTAGTTGATGGATTTTGGACTTCAGCTTCATACATAGCATTGTTCTGTCATTGCGTTCGCGGCAGGATGCGGTAACCGGATCCAGGTATAGCCTTCCCTTCCTTTTTTGTCACTCTTCCACTTTCCGGACAGCCTCGAAGTTTAACATCTGTTCCAGCTGTGTTCTGGCCCCCAAGGGCTGTGATGAACTACATCTTCGGTAACAACACGTTGTACCCAAGAGGCGGTCGGTCCAACACTGCATCTGGACATGCCACTCCCGGGTCCAAGCAGAGGCAGTGGGCCAAGCGGAGCTCCAGTGAGGAACTGCCTTCGTCTTCCTCTCGCTGGCAGCAGCTGGTGGCCTTCTTCACAAGACGTGGTGCCTTCAGTGACTGCATCACAGCTGGAGCCGGCCAGGTAACTCTTGGCTCTTTGGCACACCTGCTGCTTTGCGTTGTAGCCTGTGGGGGTTTCGTAACATACATTTTTTTTTTTTACTTTAATTATTTGAACAATCATCTTTTTTTTAAGCAACAGACCGTAATAGGCCGTAAAACCGTTTAAAATAAAATAGACCGATTGTCTTTTGCATTCACTTGCTTGTACGACTACTCAAAAGCTTGGGGTTTGAACGCTTTTATGTTGTTGCCATTTTATTTACAACATAGTAATGAATGTTTGTTTTTTTGCCTGATAAATATCGTATAGCCAGAGTTTTGTTTACTTACCGTGATGAATATGGAGGTGTATTTGTTGTGCCATCGCTCTCACCAGTTAAAGTTTCCCATAAGTGGAGGAAGCTCTTATGTAGATGGTGAGTGATGGTCCTCTTGTATCTAATAAAATGAAGAGCTTGGGTTTGTGGTCTTTACTTTCTAGCTTGGAGTGGATAAGCGGGTGCAAGAGCTATGGAATAAGAAGAATAGAAATTAAAAACTAAATTGGGAACATATGAGTAATGACTTTGTGTGTCCTGGGTTCAAAAGTGCCATGACTGAGATCTCAGTGTCAGAAAGGTTGTGAGCGGAAACGTGCACAAATTGATGTTTCAACAGTATTTTATAGTAGGTTGTTTTATTTCTTCCACTGAGACTGATGACTTCATCTCTTTTTCATGAACACTTTCAAAGGCTGTTCTTGGTTCTGACTCCCACAGTAAACTATAAAAGACAGCATGTGCTTTTAATAGATTGTTGTGAGAAGTGAAACAGAGTTCTTTGAAGAGTATTTGATCACCTCCAGAATAAGCCAACACTGTGATGAAGCAAAAAGCAAGGCTGAATTTAGGTAGCTGGAATATCGTGCTTTATTCTGCATCAGCAGAACTTTTTTCTGTTAATACAATTTCTTTACTTGGAAAAATGCCACATGTCTGGTTTCTATTATTTGCCAAGATCCCAAACCGAAAAAAGCTGGTAGTTTTTCTATACGTGCGTATTGCTGTTTTCCAAATCGCACTTGGTTTCCAATTCGTTTTTTGAGCCAATATTGTTCAAAATCGTAAGTGTTGGCTTAAGATTTGTGGATCTGTAGTTGTACCGAAGGCAGGCATAACCTCACAGGTCCCTCTGCAGTTTCAGCTGTTGCCATGGCGTTGCCATAGCGATCATCAAGGAAGGAGGTTTCATCATGTTGCCGCACTTGTTTATTTATTTCTTCTAGCTGTTAAACATAAGGCTTTGTGTGACCACATATCGTTCATCAAGAAAGATGTGCAGGTAAGTTGTTTGCTTCCGAAGTAAACAGATGGCTCCTGTCGTCACTTCATCAATCCGCTTTGTAATCATCTACCGTGACACGGTCCATTAACCCCATTAGATAAGATGAAACAATAGATGCTTCCCCCCTCCGTGCTGTAATTTATGGTGGAGCAAGGTTGTGGGAGATTAGAGTTTCTTCCGAGGCTAAGCAGTAGATTTCAGGCTGGAGAGAAGCGAGGCGGAGGAGAGAGATCTGTGGGCTGTGTGTGTGTAGGAGACATTCTCCATAGTGATTCATGTCAACGCTATTGAACATTTTGCTTCCCTGTTTAAAATACAACACCAGATTCTGTAGAAACTGTGGCTGCAGTTTGCAAAGAAGGAACAGTTTGGTCCTTGCTAAGGTCAGCGTGATTCGAGTGCTCATTAATTTGCTATATCTTAACACACACTATTGGGTTTCGAGCGTTTGCAGTGATGGCTCCTCTTGACTGGATTGGTGTCAAGTGTGTTTTACAAGGGTGTACAAGTGACGTTGACTCTTGAATCCCGGACTGACATCAATTGGCACTCTGCGTTTTGTAGTATTCCTGAGTTGCGATTGGTTAAGTGTTCAGGTTGTGGTTTCTAACTGTCCTTCAACCCATTCAACTTCATGTGTGCACTGCAATGTGGTCTGGTTTCTAAGTGAACTGGAAGGTTCCATTTGAATGTAAGCATGAATAGAAAAGTCTCTGCCAATGTGTAGCTTTAGATCATCTCAAAAACTCACATCTGTAGCCAAATTATAATAAGCATAAATGTTGTCAATACTTTTGAGCTTTTCTTTTTAAAGGTGTTGTCACACCGTGATGTGTGGTTTATTTGCCCATTATGACGACTAAGGACCCTATCAGAGTGAGTGCCCTGCATTAGTACCATCGGTAAAAGTGAACGGGCCCCAAAACTCAAAATACACTTTTTGTCAGGGGCCGAACTGAAAAACATTCATAAAACACACTTAAACTAACCATTTCATGAGCTTTAAATAACTAGCTTTATATATTTTGTTCTGAAAAACATATGGTGTCAAAAATAAATATTGTGGTAATGCGAATATAAAATTTATTATCAATATTATTCAGAATTTTCGACGCTCAAAAACATGGCCTGTGCTTATAATCACAGATTTTAAATATAAGTGCCCATTTTTCCATATTTCAAGTGAGCAATCGCAAATAAACGGAAACACATGTTTATGCAACAGTACTCGTGTGCGTCTTTAAATAATACGTAGGCAGACGTGCATATAGTCAGCTTTTATTGGCTCAATAACAGAAATAAAGAAAGATTTGACACTTAACAGGGACAAAATAACACTGGAGTAGTAGTACGTAGTAGGATTAGTAACACAAGTAGTTTTGAAAATCCAGGGGGGTGCTTATGTTCGCTATTATATTCTCGTAAATGCAATTAGATGATTGTATGATCATGTTTTTTTTTTTTTTCTTTCTTTCAAAAGTGATTTTCAGGAAATGAAGCAGTTCTTTATTCAAATCAGGCCATTAGTTTATTTTTTCTCATCAGGCCATTAGTACCAATGAAAACAGTTCTATATTAAAGAATCTCGCGGGCTGGGTATAATATGAAATGAGAATATAACTTGAATAAGAAATATGTGAGTTTGTAAATACTGAACTAACTACCGAAGTAGATCTTTAGTTTAAAGATACGTAGTAGTAGATCTTTGTTTAAATACTATAGCATCGTTTCAATCCTTTTCTTCTTTTTAAGGACATGATGCCAAGTTAATAAATGCCAAAACCTTTTTTTCTTGTTTTTCAAATCTAAAACCTACTTTACAACACTTGTCTCTATAACAATAGAATATTAAAACCCATCAAGCCTCAGCTATAGCGTGATTAATAGTCTTGAGTTTGGCTACGTCAGACTATTGGGCGCCGCACTGAGGATTGAATATTATCCCTCTTGTTCACCTCCAGTCTGAGCATCTTTGTGAGTGTAGAGCCATCTGCTGTACGTCTTGAGGTGTTTCTGTGCTTGACAGGAATAAGTTCTGTTTGCGATATATTCCCACACACATATATGCATGCATGTGTGTATATAAATATCTGTGTGTATTACAGACTCCCCACACACACACAGTTTTTTTTTTTTTTTTTTTTTTTTTTTTAGAAAATTCAATTCAATTTTATTGTTTGGTCAAACCCCACAAGTAGACGAATTCCATCACTCAAATATTTTGACATAAAATTAACCAACAAAAAAAGAAATATCTTTTTTTCGCTCTACATCTCTCACCAATTTCAATTACTGTATGCAGTGTCTGTGTTAGTGGATTTAATATATTTTTTCTCTCTCTCTAAAATTCTTTTTTTAAAGCATAAAACATATCAGACTGTCTGAAAGCAAAGTATGTTCTATTGAGAATTTATTTTTGGTGACAATTTCAAAAGCCTCAGGCCAAAGCTTTATTTTTCTCTCTCTCGACTTTGTCTCCTCGTCTTTTCACCCCAGTTCCATAAGAAACCAGACAGGGTACATTAAAGAGGCAGTCAACAGGAAACGTTGCTTTCACAACTGTCCAATCCCAGTGCAGAAGTGGTCTCTCTTTTTCAGTTGTCAGCGCCTTCAACCCTAGAAGCGTTTCTTTATTTAATCGGACAATATGAGTAGACATCATGTACCAAGATCACAGCACTAATGATGGCAGAAGAAGAGACACACGTATAGATTAGCGGCACAGGAAAAAATGTAAAACTATATCCATATCTACATCGTTAAATATTTTTGTGCCACCTTTTTGGCCGTGTGTGTTTGTTCACCATATATACATTTATATATCTCCCACGGTAATATTATGACTAGAATAGAATTTATAATAATGTACTAGCGCAATGAGTTTTCTTTCAAAATCAAACATAAATATGTTGATGGTCAAATCCTCCACCATCGTGCAGATCCGTTCGCCTCCCTACCCTGTAAGCATCTGTTTGAGTTAGACTTTGCATTTGTTTTTTCCGGCCCATCATTTGATGGTCTTTGTTAATGCTTCAAAAACTGATTCAGTGTAGAGAATCCAAATAATCCGAAGCAGAGATCATCCTGAGCGACAGTGGCAGCACTGAAATCAAGAATGGAGCATTGATTATTCATGCCTGTGGAAGAGACTGTGCTGTCATGTGCGGTGCCCATTGGAGCTCATTAATTGTCGAGCGACTGCAGGGGATGAGAGCGAATGAGGCAGAACGGCAGAGAGGAAGAGAGATAGACGGTGTGAGCGCTTTGGCTGCCAGGGAATAGGACTGAATTTCTAATCACGGTGTGTCCTCTGCCTCCGGACCGCTCAGTGAAGTGAATGCTGAAATCGCCCATCAGGCTAACACGGAGCTGCTGGACCGCTGTGCTGGAACATGACCACTTTCTGCAACCACCACGAGCACTGCTGTGGCGCTTACGTAGACGGTAGGACCGGAGTGTCAGAGGTGACCGACTGCGTCCATCCCAGAATACAGCAGGGGGGCCGACACGTACACGGCACGCAGAGACAGTTGCTGCAACAGCCGCATTCGCATCATTTCCACCATCATCTTCACCACCAGCAGCAGCAGCAGCATCTGCAGAAAGCGTCACACTTGTCTCAACCAACCCTGCTGGAGTTCCAGCTGGAGTCGCACCGGGTCCCACAGTACAGCTCCTGCACCCTCCCTGCCTCCACCAGGAGCCGCGGCAGGTTCACCAACCTGAGGGACAGTGTCAAAAAGAGTCCAACCAAGAGCACTGCCAAGGTCAGAGCTTCCTCAAGTGCCTTGTGGCTGGGCAACTCCTGGGGCACATTGACGCGGGACAAGGTAGGATAGATTGTGGGCAGCTGACGGATTTTTTGTTAAACAGTTGTTGGTGATTTGTTTTTTATATATTTCTCATCTGTGCAGTTTGTGCTCCAATATGAATTTTTGAGACATTGACTAGTGCCCCATTCTGAACTCTGAACCGGATCAATGCTGACAATCAATTCTAACTTTAACACGGCGTTTACGGGCCATGGCTGCGGTCATACAGTAGTGTACATGCAGTGAAAGGTTGTTTCCTCTTTAAGTCACGGTTGCTTAAACACAGAAGCTGTCAAGATTCAAGGTTAGTGGAGGCGTCCGTTTCCGCAGCTCTCACTGTTGTGATGGGTGATCTCTCTCTTCGGACTGTTGTGCTTGAACAAGCGTCTGTGGATCTAATCGTCTTTGTTTGGGAACGCTGACATGGGCCGCTTTTGGCAGACAGCAATGCAACTCAGTTTTGTGGAGCGGGAATCTGCTGAACTAACTCTCGTCACCGCAGAACACATCTCATTTATCTTTACACACCGATTGTTTGAAAGTTCAATGGATTGTGTGGAGTTTGTTCTTGAAAAAGTGAAATTCTATGCTCTCGTCAAAGAGCACAGAACAAGTTTGCAGTATTTTATCATATAAATATTCATCAATACTAATTATCTTTTAAAATGTCCACATTCTGTAACTTTTTTGAGTTTTTCAGATATTTCATTATTTAATATCAGGTATTTTCATACATTAGCATTCTTTCTCAAAGAAGGGAAATGACACACAAAAGGTGATGGCAAAGTTGTCACTTGTGTTTGAATACATCAATGTTTTACTTTGTCATGGTTTCTTTAGACTAATATAGGCTTTAGAAACTTTTACAGTCTGGGAAAGTTCTGTGGGTGAATTTAAGGTAATGAGATTCATGACCTCAAATAATATTGGTCATCACAAGCTTTGTTGCTTCTAGTCATTAAAAAAAAAAAAAATCAATGCATATTTGTTTGTAATGTGTAATGCTCAGTAATTTAAGTTGCTTTCAGCTCTGTTCTTTTTTTGGAGTTTGGTGGCATATTTTTGTACATGTCTGCGTTGTACAGTCACTTTTAGCTCAATTGAATTTTAATTTAAATGTAAAACATATTCCTGTGAATCAAACCCACAACCTTTGGTTTTGCAATCATTACATTTTACTCAGCAACAGAAAAGCTACAAAACATTGAAGTGAAATACTGTCATCTGTCTTGTGGAACTAATGGAGATTCTGTTACTGTTACTAACCATTTTTTATCGACTACATTCCTAGAAGCTTGTAATGGGATGAAAAATGTTTAGTTTAGACCTTTGACACCCTAAATCTTAAATCTTTCGAGTAAAAATTTTACTCATTTATTATTAATGGTAAGTGTATTTTATGCTTCTACAACATTTAATTATTGAGTAGCGGTCTGTGCCAACGCTTTTACTTAAGGGAATTATTTAAGGCAGTGTACAGTATATTCACAAAAAAAATTATATAGAATAATAAAGTAATAATAATTAATTCAATTTATTTTAGAACAGGTCCATTTTCCTATACGGGGATGCAAGACAGTCAATGCTTCCGTTTCAGCAGCATTATGGCTGATCGGAAGATTAATAAATTATAAAACGGCGCATTCTTACATTTTGGATGGACCATCCATTTAATCTTTGTATTATTGTCCTGTTACATAAGAAGCATCGAGCTCTTTTCATTATTGATCATGTTTTTCACATAACAAAATGATTGAGACCTTTTAAGCCATCAATTCGTTCAAAAGCACAAACGTCGTTATTTACAGACCATTGTTTTGTTTGTTTTTATCAAATTGTCATCCCTTATTATCCCCTTCCCCGCTGTTTTCAGTTTGCCTTGCAATTTGTTCCAATTTAGCTTGAGATCCTGCAGAAAATTCTGCTCATCATCTGCTCTGACCCTTCACCTCCACTGTCATTGTTTAGCAGGCAGATGTCATTCCTCCCTCTGCTCCCATAATCCCTGTGATCCCTATCTCACCCGTACCAGCCGAGAGCACTGCCATTCCAGCATCCACGTCACAGGTCTTTTTATTTTTTTCCCTTTCATTTATCCTCATATTTTGACTCCACCCACTTCAGCGATGCTCCTCTAGAGTTGGAGAGATTACAAAGAGAATTCCATGTTATATCGCTGATGCACAGTTGTAGTAAAGCAATTGTGTAAGTGAGCGTGTACATGTATGCAGACGGATTAGCTCTTTGTTGGTTTGTTATGCCTTTGAATTGTATATTCTTCAGTATGTTATGCCGTCTATGGACACAGTCCGTGCTGTTAATCTATTGCAAAAACCAGAGTATTATTGTATCAACATGCCAAGAGTAAGTTATGGCTTTTTGTTGTTATCGTTATGTAATGTTTTACGGTAAATGTGGTCTTAGCTGTGAAAATGCCTGAATTCTTGTTGTTTTGTTTTCAAAGGCAAGTCCCGCTCCGGTGGTGGTGAACACCGAAAGCCTTGACAGTTCACCATATGTAAGTTCATTCCCTCTTTAAGATTTCTTTNATACTGTGATTTTAAATGTGAATCTTTTATAGTCTTTTTTTTTTTTTTTTTCAATTGGACAAAAAATGCATTCAAATCAAAGAATAACACATTAGGATATGTTGCCACGCTTGTGGTAAAATCTTCTACTTGTGAATCTCCTTGCTGACGTATTAGTCTGTTAAGCTTCACTCTCCCCCATCACACAGCACTATTGATGTCACAGACAGATGTTTTCTCTTTCAGTTACTGAAAATGTGTAGAATTTAAGGTTTTAAGCCTAAAAAAGAGGCCACAACACAACAAATCCAAAAAGCTGCTGCATTACTGGACATTTTTGGGGCTTGTTATGTAAAAACAACATGTTATTGTTTAACAGTTTTTTTTATAATTATAATAATATGTATTATAAATGTATTAATTGTATTATAAAAATGAAGTGTCACCCAGTATTTCAACCGTTTTTTCTTTTGCTCTATAGTTGAAAAATATAAGTTTAATGTTCCCTTAACTATACTCTACTAATACTATACTATACCGAGCCACACTATACTGTACTGTACTGCATAATGTGTTACATTCCGGGCAGAATCACATCTAACAAGCAAAAGCAAACGGCACCGAACAGAACTGGGTCTCTGTGTAATAAACAAATACTGATGGAGCTTTTAGCTTTGGCAACTCTCTGGCGTGTCAGTATATGATTTACTATATGATGTTCTGTGAAAATTTCAGGTGAATGGAACAGAAGCCGATTATGAGTATGAAGAAATTACACTTGAACGGGTAAGAGTGCCCCATACATCAACTTAATGTTCTCATCAGTACAATGTAATAAAATGAAAAGTCACTGTGTCAATAGTTCAACAACATATTTCTGGAAGTGAGGTTAGATTTTGTCAGTGCCAGTTTCTCCATTGAGAAGTATAGACGCATGATGAAGTGAAGACACCTTTCGATTTCGTAAGTGTCGCTAACAAGCTTTTGATTCCTCTCAATTCAAGACTTCAAATTCTAAGTCTTTGAATCTCCAATTCAAAAGACTCCCACTATTTGAAAAGCATTTTAAATAGTTTTATTAGCATGTAGTTTAACTGAATTCAATTCTCCTCAACACTTATATCATCCACAACTTGCCTCGTTGCTCATTGCCAGAATTCAACCCCAACTGAAAATGGATGGTTTTGTGTCAATTTGACAATATACGTCAGGAAAATAATGTGGATGTTTAAATGTGTTGCTCAAGTCTTTGTAGGCCTAGAACCATTCTATTACAAGATAACGTTCTTCGATATCAGGCCTAACTAAAATGCCATTTTTTTGATTGGAGAAGGGATGGAGACATTTGTTTTGCGTTCTCCATGTTTTATGAATATGCCTTTTGCTAGTCCACAAATCATTGTGTTTTACATCTTTTAGGTTCACTTACTCCCTCTGTGAGATATAAGTCTGGCAAAAATCCCTTTTTACGCGTTTTAATCGGCAAGCCTTTAACAGCAAAACATGTTTTTCCATTATATATTGGTGCTGTTACAGTTTCTCAAGAACAAACTACCCGTTCCTCTAAATGCTTTAATGTGCAACTAGTTTTGAATGCCTAGGTCTTTTGTTTTGTAACTTGACATTTGTCTCTGCTTATCCAGGGGAACTCTGGCCTGGGTTTCAGTATTGCAGGCGGTACCGATAACCCCCATATCGGCGAGGACCCAAGCATCTTTATCACCAAGATTATTCCAGGAGGAGCGGCTGCACAGGACGGCAGACTCAGGTCAGAGAACCTGCGATTCCCAGCAGCAGATTCAGCAAATAATGTTTACTGGCCTTTTGTTTCTGCACTGGTGTTTTTTTTTTTTTTCTGTACGTTACTTTAAAGATGCAATTTCCCTACTGCTTCCTTTTCCTCATCGTCGTTATCGTTATTGTATTTCTTGTATTTTGCATTTATATGTGCTCAGTTTCCTGCTCTTTGTGTTTTCATTACCAGAGTAAATGACTCTATACTACGGGTGAACGATGTAGACGTGAGAGACGTAACTCATAGCAATGCCGTGGAGGCGCTGAAGGAGGCCGGCTGCATTGTTAGACTGTATGTCCGAAGAAGAAAAGCAGTGACGGAAAAAATTGTGGACGTTAAACTTGTTAAGGGTCCTAAAGGTAAAATATTTTGTGTCAAATAAACGTGATATTATTAATAATAATATGAGTATTTGTAAGGCGCTTTTCACAGTTTTAACTGTCTCAATTAACTATAATTAATAATTGTATTTGTATACATGATTGGCATTTTGAGTTTTGCTCTCATTCGCACTTCTGTTGCAGGTTTGGGTTTCAGTATAGCTGGTGGTGTCGGAAACCAACACATTCCTGGGGACAACAGTATATATATCACTAAAATTATTGAGGGAGGAGCCGCCCACAAAGATGGAAGGCTACAGATTGGGGATAAACTTGTGGCTGTGCGTAACTTTTTTGGGGCTTATTTAATAACTGTTTTTACTGTAAATGCAGACATGTGTCTTTGAGGGCAACGTGACAAGAAAATCACTTTGCAATGTTTAATTATTGCTGTTTTTTTTTTTTTTTGCTATTTTTGGAATTTAGAAATGGCATGTGCCATTTTTTTACATGTTGTTTTCAACACTTGGGTAAAGGATTGTAAGTTTTCAGTCTCTGTGTGTTAATTCCGCTGCAGGTTAATGCTGCTTGCCTTGAAGAGGTCACTCATGAAGATGCCGTGGCTGCCTTGAAAAACACCCCAGATGTCGTCTATTTAAAAGTGGCAAAACCCACCAGTGTCCTTATGAATGATAGCTATGCTCCTCCAGATGTCACCAGCTGTGAGTAAGCGTCTGCTACACACCACTTTTATAAAAGCTAGAACTCTGCAAACCCAAGAGTTTGAGTTTTTGAGTTTAGGTCACTAGTGGCTTGTGCATTCTGCAAAAATCTGCAAAGGGCATTTGTCTATTTGGTGGAGAGGTGTGACATTCAGTAAAGCAGGGCTGAGAAAGGTTTTAGTCGTGAAGGACAAAAGCACATTTAATCAAACGTGGCAACACTCTCTCTCTCTGCTACTTAAGCATCTCTATATGTAGGAAGGACAGAATGTACCATTGTACAACGCACAAATCTTGATGGATTGAATGGGTTTTGTTGCCAATTCATCATCTTTGTTAAATGCATGGCAAATTACATGCAACAAACAACAGTACAAGCTTTATTTACAAAAATATTTTTTATAGAATAATTTAGCTTTTCGTGTAACAATCTTGTAAAATGACTTGTTCTCTCTTTTTATATGTATTATGATTAATATAACTTCAGTCCTTTAAAAATGAATTATTACATACAATTTCTATATGGAATTTGTTTAAATATAATCCATCTTTTTATGTAAATGTTTTATTTTTTTTTTTTGTTTTGATTTAAACATAATATGTATCAAAGAAGTTTTATTAAATTAACATTTAATAAAAGTGCTTCTGTAATGGTTGGCTGCGTAAAAATCCATCTTTCGATGAGCAGAATTTGTGGAAGCTATACTTTAGAGCTGGTTTTTTATCGCACGTGTCAGCGGTTCACGCTGCGGAGCAATTTGACATGTGAAGGACCTTTTGATGAATATTAAGTAAATGACTTGTCGGTGGTCGCTCTTACTAATTGTCTTGTTCGTAACCTTGGCTTTGTCACAGTGGAATAAGGCCACTATTTTCACTGGCTCTCAAAGACCTGGGTCATCCAAATCTATTTTTTTCTACTATCATTTATTCTGTCAATCATGTAAAGACGACATTCATTTTGCAAAGAGCTGAGACGGAAGACTTTTATTTGCTCATTATGGTTTCATCTCCAGCTGGCATCGAAGAACTTGATATCAAGCGTTCCATTTATTTCCAGCATTAATGTTCACGGAATGTCTGGATATGCAATTGATCAGCGCTGAAACTATTTCAGGTTTACTTGTGTTTGTGTTTCAGCCTATTCCCAGCACATGGAGAACCATATCAATACCCAAAGCTATCTAAGTCAGCCATTAACCCCCGCCACCCCATCTCGCTATTCTCCTATACCGAAAGGCATGCTGGGAGATGATGAGATCACAAGGTAAGACATTGAATTTGATTTTTAATATTCCAGTAGTTGTTTATTTCAATTGCTTGCTTTTTTTATACTTTACACAAAGCCTTGGTGGAGCTTCATAACTCCACTTGTACAGCATCACTCAAAAAGACAAAGAGCAAATGAAAATTCTACAATTCAGCTAAGAAAAAGCAAAGTGACATGGTCAAACCGGCCTCTTATATTTTATCTGGAAAGTGGATGCTCGGCAAGGACTCCTTCATTCCCATTGGGTTGTTTCGCCATATTTAATCCCCTTTAATCTGGAACGCTTATTCACTATTGGTGGATTTTACAGAACACGTCACATTGATGTTTTAAACAAACAGCCTCTTACATCATAAGTCAGTGTGATATGACCAACCAATCTGTGGAGCCAACTTTAGCAAATCTGTTAAGCTTTTGCTCTTTTAAGATTTAATTCATGGGGACAGCTTTGTAGCAAATTATTCAAATGTGCTTATGTCACTCGATGCATCAATGTACCTTTGTTGTGACATCTTGTTTCAGTGATGATTTAAGGTGAATGGGGTTTTTATGGTTCGTTTTTATCGTTTATTTTCAGCCCATTCTGTAACTTGCATCAGTGTTGCCACCTACTGGCCGCTAGTTGTGCTTTACTTTATGTTCTCTGTCGTGAGTATGTCTGTGCCAATGTGTCATATGTAGGTGAAGTGAGCAATTTCTGCACCACTTTCGTCACCAGATGGAACTGCTAAAAATATTCTAGAACAATTGTCTTTGTCTACTTATTTGGACAGATGGTTGTTTTAGAAGCCAAGAGTGGACCGTGATGTTAGATAAATAACATCTTTTTCCTGTTAAATTGATCAGATGTGAGATTTATCATTTTAAGACATGTCCTTTCATACATACTATTTAACGCATTTATTATACAGCCTGTTAAATGAGTACACTATTATTCTAACATCTACTAACATAAACTACCAGAGGAAACATGGAAACCTCAGCCTGTTGATGGTTTTAAGGATAGACAATCTAAGCATCTTTAAAATGTATCTAATTTATAGCCTGGCTTAAATAGTAGCTTTTAAATGTATACTTTTATCTATAATTGTGAAATGTGCTCTATAAAATAAAATGATAAGGTCATTGTAATAAATGAAGTTTGTGGAACTTTTAATGTTTCATTTAAAGTGTTTTGTATTTTTGGTGTCAGCTTGTTATTTGTGTGTTTTGTAAAGGGAACCTAGAAAGATCGTGCTCCATCGAGGTTCTACAGGACTGGGCTTCAACATCGTCGGAGGAGAGGATGGAGAGGGAATCTTCATCTCTTTCATTCTTGCTGGGGGTCCGGCAGATTTGTGTGGAGAACTGAGGAAAGGCGACCGCATTGTTTCGGTACATCTTATTCACAACTTGATTCATACATTTATTCAGTCAAAATAAGACCTTTAAATCACATGCTATGTCTGTTTGGCTCATCCGTGGGGTGTCTTCTGTCCAGTAGTTAATTATTAAAGATTTAGAATATTGTCTACGACACTGTGTTAAATCAAGCATCAGCATTTATTTTGTTTTTAGTTTAATATTTGATTCTTCCGTAGGTCAATGGTGTAGACCTCCGATGTGCGACACACGAACAGGCAGCTGCAGCACTGAAGAACGCTGGGCAGACGGTGACCATCGTGGCTCAGTACAGACCAGAAGGTGAGTGAACTGGCTTTTGAAAATTAAATTAGTCAATTAAACGACAAATTCGAAATATTGAGCACTGACACAACAATGCAAAGGTTTGCCATTACTGCCACCTACTGGATTATTTCAAGTTTTTGTTTTCTCAAATAAAATCCAAGGCAAGCAAATATGGATATAAGGTTTGTTTTATTATGTGGATTTGGAGAGGTTTCCAGCATGGCATTCTGACTCAGATTCTTGGCTTTTCTCTGTTGGGTGAAGGTGTCCAGCTTTCCATTCCTGCTCTTCTCCGCAGGCCTGGCTGCATCGGTTATTAGAATACCGACGGGGTGGTGATGACCCTCAGAGAGCTTTGGCTGTAGATGAGCAGACCGGGTCTAAATTAAGCTCCGGAACAGATCTGTGGGTTAGAGTTATAAAGTCTACTCTCTCTCCCAGTGAGCTTCTGCGTGTTTAGGTAGCATCCACTCGGTGTCGCAAAAGCTGTTGTCCTAGCATGGGTCCGTGGCCTGGCTTCCTGTAGCCATCATGTGCGCACATAGGTTTTTTCACATGGTCCTTTATCCTGTGCTGCTTCTTTTATTTCATATCCCTATTTGTTTCTGTACCGTTTTTAGGACTAGAAAGAGTGCTTGAAATGCTAAATAAAAATCTGGTGCTCCTTATATTCCTCTATATACGGTAATGTATCATGATATTTTCTCCATCCGTCGGCCACAGGTGCAGGTCGGCTCCAGCTTGTTCCCTGTTGGGAGAATGATCTGATATGAGCTCCAAATCCCTCGGCTCTCCATAAGCATTAGGCGGAAACCCTTCTCTAAAAAAAGCCAGATGCAGCTCTTAACAAAAGGGGTTCTGTTGAGTTTTAAATAAATGTTTTGGACCAGGTAAAGCACTGAAATGAGGACAGATCAATGGGTTCTGTCAAAACAGTAAAAAAAAGCAGTGTTGAATTAATGTGTTTGTGCAGAAGTAAAATGCTTTGTTGGTTGTACACTGTAGTTTTGCCATTCAGACATTTTACAGTATTTGTTCAAATGACGGTCTTAGAAATTTTTGGAGTTGACAAAATCAGCAGTCAGTTTTTTTGTGTGAGCTGTTTTTCTTGAAGTCAGATTAGCCAAAACTAATCCCATCTTTCACACACTTTTTTAATATTCACATTTCTAGGTTCCGTCAGAGCCGAATTTTGCACACTAGAGTTGACTTGTGCTTACTGAGTGATGTGGGTTCCTCTTTCCATTAGGGGAAGTGTGGGACAGGAGACGTTAGATGTTAGGAAGGTCTGCGCACTTGTCTAACCTCTCGTCTAATGCCTTGAAAGTGCTTCAAAACTGAAATTTTAACACTTAATGAAATTTTAATTTTGGGAGGCAGCATGTGTTAGAAAAAGCAGGCTCGGGAAATTTCATATTCATGACATTTGAGATGAGAAATGCAGCTGCAAATATGCTTTGCTTTTTTGAGATCAAAACGGCAAGTGATGCTGCAAATTCATTTGTACCGTATTTTCTGGACTTTAAGACGCTACTTTTTTCATAAGATTTTTTTCCACCGCTAGGGCCGCTCTAAGCAGATATAATTTTCATAAGTTTTAATCAGCAAAGTTGCTGCCGTGTTAAAATACTGATTAGGAAAGGATCTATTTAGTTACATACATTTACATTTACAATTCAAAATTGTCCTGTTCCTGTAGTAAATACAGTGAACCCTCGTTTATCGCGGTAGTAACTTTCCAAGCCGGAACGCATCCTCCGCCGAGATACGGTTGGCCGACGAGCCCCCCGGTTGTTTGCGCGCGAGACGCGTGCGGGTCTTTTGGGGGTAACAACTCAAGAGTCGACATCAGTAAAAAATGAATTCTTGGAACCGTGGAAGTTTTGTTTTATTGTTTTCAACATTTTGAACTTTCTAAATTCTGAGCCTGAAAAAAATATATTTTGTTTGTTTGTTTGTAACACTGGTAATCAAAAAATGATGCCTAATTAAACACTAATTTTAAAAGCATCCTTCTGTATTAAACAGTTTCAAACCATCTGTTCATTTTATCGTGTTTGTTTTGAAAATTCCTGTCTCCTTTTGTTAGATGGGTGATTCACGTCTCCATTGATTTTGTTGGGTCATTTTTTTCTAAATGCTTGTGCCTAAATAATTTTTCCTTTTTTATATGCTTGAAATAAATAAATAAAATGTTTCAATGTTTTTGATAATTTCAGTTTGGACTAGGTTTTTGGACAAAAACAAATATTTGGTTTTGTATTTACCTTCATTTTATGTGAGGGGTGAAGGGTGCTGCTCTATACTGCAGGGCAGGGCTGTGACTTCCAACTGGGGGGAAAAAAAGCTAGAAGTGTGAGCAAGCGAGAGAGAGGAAGGGAGGGAGGATGGCGAGCACGCTTTAGTCCATTAGCATCTGTTGTACGAGCGTGCTGAAGGTGCTCCGAGAGGTTTCAGATGAAAGCGAAGAACGTTGCGTTGGTTTGGGAGCTGTCCTTCAGCACCACCACCAACAACTGAAGAACTGTGTCCTACTTCACAGAAGAGTCTGTGAGTATGAAGATTTTTCTGATTCTTGCTTGGTTGCTTGGTTTTCATTCAGCCATAATACTTTGTCTTAATTTGCTTGTTGAAGGTGTGTTTTCCTTTAAAATAATGCCATTGGTTTGAAGCGATTCACGCAGGATTGGAAGTTTTTATTGTTTATGGACAACAAACTTTTGCGGTTGCGTCCTTTTTTGTAGGTGCATTAAGGTCAAATATATGGAAAAGAACAGGCGAGCTAAGTGGGTTAAACTACTGAATAATGCATCACGGCTCTAATGTTTCAGTCTAGCGTGAACCATCCTCACGCAGATTGTGTCCTGGGAATGGGTGATGGAATAACCCTTGTGAGGTTTTCTGAAAAATATCGGTCTCTGACCACGTACACAGCGCTACATATGCTGGAACATCTGTTGGCGTTCATGCATGGGATGCAAACTCTTGACAGACCTCAAACCGAGATCTGATTCTTTCTTTTTTCGGGCACATGCGTGTAAAGGTCTCCCTACTCTGCCCTTCCATGTTTGAAGGACGTCTCCCCGGGCGCATCTTCCTCGCAAGCACCTTTGTGATTATGATTCCGCTTGTCTCCTGCAGAGTACAGTCGATTTGAAGCCAAAATTCATGATCTACGGGAGCAGATGATGAACAGCAGTATCAGTTCCGGCTCCGGCTCGTTGCGGACTAGTCAGAAGAGGACTCTGTATGTCAGGTAAGCTCACAGAATCTCCACTTGCGTCTAAGCTGTTAACACTCTTGATTTAGACTCAAATGTGACACCCATCTGCTTATTTTGTTTTTTCTTCGGTTTAAATATTTTCATACCGTTTTTAGTGTCGTTTAAAGCCTGATGTTTGGATTATGTATTTGTGAAAAGAAAGGAGTTTGTCAGAGCTTATAAAGCTTCATAGAAAGTTGTAAATATGAAACGTCTTTTCAAAAAGTGCCCTGTTTAAATCGGGAAACTGTGATAAAGGAAGAGAAAGTGTATTATGGCGGAACGAAAGTTGACTGTGAGAGCGAATTATTTTTCATGTGCATTACACACAGTTCAATGGCAAAAAATAAAGTCTGTTCAAGGCTTCCATTAATACTTCAGCAGCCTTCTCCGTTTCCATCAGCATTGTTTTGTCTCCCGCTGGTGCGTCACTGACGGCTGCTCATGTGAACATGTCATTCCCTGAAGTGTGGCGCTTTTCTACGATTTTTCAGGCCAGTGCTTACACACTAGATTCAGTATCAGACAGGACATAAATGCTTTTCTATTGACTGTGCATTTCTCCTGTGACCTGTCTGTGACTTCAGATCTTCAGTCAGGAGGCTATTCTTGGTAGTAAAAAAGATCAGTAGTTGTGCTTATTACAGAAATATAAGGCCATTTTAATTGACTGTTGAATGTTTTGTAAAAGCTTGTTATACATTACTAATTTCATATTAGCACAAAAGGAAATGAAAGTTCACACTTGTCATGCTTTGTTTATAACAATAACTGTTTTACCAGCTACGGTATAATATTAATTTTGTAATATAATAATAGTAATACTTGTAGTGCTTTTCAAGCTACAAACCATACACTATTGTATATTTTTGAATGATAATCTTTTAGTTTATTCGTGTTTGCTTTAATCACATGGCCTGCAAAATAAACGGTGAATGATTTTGATGTGCATGGTTATTGTGTAATGCGCAACGTTGCATTACAGTAGTTAATTAGTATCTTTTAAGTGGTAAAGAGTGATTGTTTTTTCTAATGCCCCCTGAGGTTCTCGAATCCTTTGGCGTTCCTCCTAGAAGAAGTTCATTATTGATGAGGAAACAACAATAAGCTAGTGAAGCGCTTGTTACTTCAGCTCTAGTTGTCTTAAATACACATGCACGTTTGCACAGAAGAGCAGTGGCCCATTTAACACATCAGGAAGTCTGTCAGTGGGCAAATTAGTTAAGAAAACACGTCAGTGAGATTGTGAGATGGTTTGTGAGACGCTTTTCCGGAAGCACAATTTTTGTTTTACCATTTTGACAGCATAAATGTAATATTTTAGTTAGTAACAACCACCGAATTAGGCATAATTTATTTAATAAATTGGTTTCTGGTCTCCACCACATGAGAAGTTCAACAACATAGCAAGGACTATTCCAACTCCTCGCTTGTACAAACTTGATGAATGAAATCTGATTCGAATTCCTTGGTTGAGATTGAGCTGCGTTTATGTATGAAACAGTAATGGTTGAAACGTGTGTAGCTTATTGAGCTGCTAGCATTCTACTCATGTATTCCATACTTCAGTCTTGCCTTCTGATAATCCATACTCTTCTTTCAGAGCCTTGTTTGATTATGACATCACAAAGGACTCCGGCCTCCCCAGCCAGGGATTGAACTTCTGCTTTGGCGACATCCTGCACGTCCTAAATGCATCTGATGAGGAGTGGTGGCAGGCGCGACATGTCACCATTGATGGCGAGATGGATGAACTGGGTGTCATTCCCAGTAAGAAGAGGTACGTTCAGTCATGAACTCTCCTTAACCTTGTTAAAATAGGATATAAAAAGGTTTTGATTACTCAATGTCTAGTTATTTTTTTTTATATAAGTAGATGTCACTTCCCAAACACATTTGACACTTTTCTTGTTTTCTTGTTCGTATTTTGAATGAAAGCTGAGTTTAAAGTATGATCCGCTCACAGTTCTTGGACAGATCCCATTAAATGGCAGATTTTAGCTTATGCCAGCAACTGGAAGATTACCGAGTAGTTATGTTTAGCTCTTCCTCACACACACACACACACACACACACACATCTTGAAACACGGGTTCTTAAATCAAACTCTTTGGCTTTCACTGACATTTTAAAATGGCTATAAATGAACCTTGTAGTGTGGTGAAAGTTTATCACCTTAGAACACACAGCGAAGGGGAAAACCAAAAAGTGAAGAATCTGTAATGTTAAGCTCATATTTTATAGAATCTATTATTTTGACATTGCTGACATTTCAGCCGCAGACTTCAGTGTGGTGTTTGACTGCGTTGATAACTAACGCAGTTTTATTCTCATGTGATTAATTTAATGTCATCTGACAAAACAATGTTTAATTTAAGCATCAGTGCCAGTCAGGGATGCTGTGAGCTTTCCTAAATGAAAGTTGATAATTGACTTCTCACCTCCGTCTAAATTTGCCTGAAGCTCAGTGGTCTGGATGCAAAGAGTGTTTTGTTTTGTTTTTTTGCATTGTCTTGTGACTGAAACTAAGCAAAATCCAAAGGATAGGTTGAGTGTTATTTTGTACTTTGAATTATACAGGTTTCACTCAAAAACAGTCTGGGTTACACAGTGTCCAATAGATCTTTGCAATTTATGTAAACACTTTCGAGTGGATTCACGTGGAATGTGACCAAACATAATGATTGTATTGTCTTGTATTTGTATATGACACTGACAGTTCTGCCTGTTGTTTAGAGTGGAGAGAAAAGAGAGAGCACGGTTAAAGACGGTGAAATTCAACCCCAAGTCTCGAGACAAAGCCGTAAGTGTTTCAATCATTATTCAGATTTATTTTGGACGGTAATTATTATTATTTGGAATTAAAGCTCTTTAGGCATGACTAGATTGTTTAAACTGTGTAATCATTAAGGTATTATTGTGTAACATTTATGGTGGTTTGCTAGTGTATGTTGAACGTTTTTAATGTAATGCATGCGCTAACACAACGCTCTGTTGCACCTTCCTGGTGTGACGCTCCAAGAGCCAAACCTCTTCTCACACTTCAAAACTAACATCTGGCATGTAAAGTCTCAGCCTACTAGAGGAGCATATTTATAACAGACTTGTTTAAGTACAATGCGCATGTTCTCTCATTCTGATACGACATTACGACACTGTACACCATCTTTAGACTGTAGTTTAGTCTGTACTAATGGCGATTTTGTGGGCAAGCTTGTTTCTTCACAGCATGAGATAGTCAGGGTTGGGCATTACTAAATAAAATATTGGAAGTGCCAAAAACCTTTTGAAAAAAGCTTTATTGGCAAATGTTTGGTGAAACTTTGATCTCAGGTCTTTAATACAGGAAGTTAAAATCGAGAATGAAGACAAAACAACATACATTTTATGTAAACATTTTAATAGCAGGAAATTGTGGAATTATGGGCTAACTTCCTATTCCGCATGACTAAATAACACATGCTATTAACTTTATTGTGCATGCCAAATATTTTTGATAATTAAAGTTCTTCTGGTTTTACTTTTACTAGTGTTGTTTGATTAAAGTGTGGAATTTATATCATGTGCACCACTACACAAATGCACTTTAGTAAGATATTAACTTTATAATGTTGTAATAAGAATATTCCAATCATATTTTTTGAATTCCTGATCCAATTCAATATTTTATACAAGTATTGCCCAACCCCATGTATTGCTTTTTAGGTTGAGGTCTTTGTTTTTCTAATTTTCATACTGCGTTGACTTGTGAAGTTTGATTGCATGAAGTTTTTAGGCAAAACAAGAGCGTATATATTCCACTGTTTCTGATGTCAACCTTCGATACGCCTGAATGATGGCTTACTCTTCCTGCACATTACTGAGCAGACATGTATTTCTTTTTGGCCGTTCCCTATTTATTCTCCTCAATTTTCCTCGATCACTGGCATTAACCTCTTGAAACTAATGTTGAGCACCCAGCTATATTTTCAGCCCATGTCTTTGATTTTGCCTTGCTTTGATAACATTGATCCGAACAATCCTTTTAGCTTTTAATGGTTCAGTTTTCCCCAGAATCATTACTGTGTCTGTTGCCATCTACAAAAAACCATCTTTTTAAACGTCCATGCTATATAAAAGGCCCACACAGAATTCCAGATGCATGGTTTGATTTGTGATGGCCACAAAGACAGTAACATGCCTGTTGATTTCCACATTTGTTCATACTTAAACTAGACACCCAACTCCATTCCATCTGCTCCCTCCCTTTTTTTGTCCTCTATCCATTCCTTCCTCTCCTTCTCAGCAGTCACTCAATGACAAACGTAAAAAGAACCTCTTTTCACGAAAATTCCATTTCTACAAGAACAAGGACCCCAGCGAGCAGGAAACGAGCGATCTTGACCGTAAGTACAAGGAAACAGAACAGGAGAGTGCAGGACAGAGTAGAGCCACCCGCAGGTACATGTCAACCCAGAACAAAACTCCTCCAGCAACCCCAAATTCACTGCATTTTACAAACCAGACAGTATTTTGGAGAACATCTCAAAATGTTCTTTTTAAGCGATGTGTGGCAGGAGTCGTGTTCTGGGTGACCTTAGATGCTGTGTTCCAGTAATCATTGTTAATTTTGTGGTTTTCTCCTATTTTGTGCTCTCTGCTGACTACTCAACAGGACCTGAGTGACGACAAAGGCTTGAGTAAGTCCAAAAAAGGCTTAGCTCCCCTTAACCGGCCCACCCAATCATGTGTCTCTTTGCTTTCAATGTCCCCTTAAACCGCAAAAGACAAGGAGCAAGCCTGTTTGTATTTATGTTTGAAGAACAATTTGGATTAAATGGTCATTCACCATCACGTTCGGTTGGTGCTACTAATGGCTTACCCATGTTTAAGCATTTTACGAATGCTTTTTACCGAAGCATTTTACGAATGCTTAACACAAAATGCTAAATGTTGGTTTAGCCCAATAGCTTTCTTTGATTTGTTCATTAACCAGTCAAATAATTCTGGTGATTCTAAAATAATTTGTAGGTGGAAGGACTCGGGTCATCGTCTGATCATTTTAAAAGGTTCAAGGTCAATGATTGTAATCGGTAAAAACATGTTGACTCCTTTCCTCGTTTCTTATTATCACGCATGTTTGTCACACAAATGTTTCAGATCAAGTTAATTTCAATATTAGTTAAAGATAACGCAATAGAACACGATGGTTTTTAAATGGACAGATTGATTTTTCTTGAGAGATAGCACAAAACAATATTCTAATGTGTA
>SOMO01000156.1:32610-44593 GCA_028128575.1 Paedocypris carbunculus
ATACTTTTTTATTTTAACTCTGGCTTTATCAACCAGTTTAGAAAAGGACAATTTACTGTTTAAACAATTTATCACTCAGGGCCATGTACTTACTTTTTTGTTTTCCTTTAATAATAAAAGCTTTTAATTGAAAACTGTCTGTTGATCACTGGCATTATCTAATTTTTAATCTAAATCTGATCTAAAGTTTGATGATTGGAAACATTTCAGTGTGACAAAAATGCAAAACACAAGAACGAGAAAGGGCTCATTTTCACACCATTGTAATTTCAAACGTTCTGCAACTGCTTATTCTTTCTGTATTGATTGCACTGGAAGGTTCAGTTTATGTTGTCTTCAGTCACTGCTTTGGTTCGGTCGTAAGCGCTAGAGATGCATTTGCGGAAAAGTACATTGTCTAAATCTTTCATGTTCTGTTTGGAATCTGGGAGACTTTTTTTTTTTAAATGTGTTCTACAAGATTTAGAACATACCCTATATTTTACATTTATGCTTTTAGCCATTTATTGTTTACCCTAGTTCACACTTACAGTAGCTATACATTTAAACTGATTGTATCTAAGTATTTGATACATATTGAAAGCATTATATCTCTTTTACTCATTATATATCTATCTCCCTACTATTAATAATCAGCACTGTAAAAATCCTGAGACTTTATTGAGGATTTGTTAATTCTTAGGAATTTTGATATTTCTCAGGTCACTATACATCTACACTTTCAGGTGGTGGAAAGGAACCCCTCTGTCTATCAATGTTCTTTGCATAATGGCTGTGTTAAGAGCCACAGAAGAGATTTAGGAGATAATGTGCCATTTTGAGACGTTGAGCCAACATTTTGAAATGATCAATACTGCTAAAGTGTTTTTGTTGAACCAGTTTAGTGACAGAATTGACAGTCATGTGATCAAGGCTCATGTCCTGCACAGGTGCTTAACACTGCCATCTGCTGGTGAACACGTGTGTTTTTCTGTGCTGTGTGGTTTTTCTCCAGGGTTTTTGTTTTGCTTTATTTTGCGATTTTTATTTTCTCCCTTTTTATAATTTCAGAGCATGTCACTTCTAATGCCAGTGATAGTGAAAGTAGTTACCGTAAGTGTGTTCCACTTTTCTTTTTTCTTTGTCCTTTTTTGTTTTTGTTATTTTCCTTTTCCAAATGCATGTCATATGCGTTACAAGAAACATTAAAGGCAACAGTGTTACTTTCTCAAAAATGAACGAATATATTGGATCGAATGTTCCAGCAACAGGCACTTCTTAGAATACTGTAAATTGCAATTAGTCTTTATGGTTACTGTAAAACTGTAATTTAGTGCAGTAAAATAAAATTGAAATTTATGACTACAGGTGAACTGATCGACCTTTGAACTAATCTGTCAGAAACCTAGTTATACGTGATTTTCTGTAATTCCCATAAAAAACAGTAAAAAAAAAAAAAAAGACTCAAAGGTTAAACGAATACTTTAGGTTTTACTTTATTTGAACAACCAAAAAATATGTATTTTTGCAATAATATTTAAGCAATTACAAATGTAATAAATACAAAATCCAGTGACATCTTTTTGCTTGTGTGGACGCAAGCTGTTGTTGAGCAATTTCATTTCGCTTGTAGTCATCAAATTATTTGTTTAAATCACATCTATGGTCTGTCACTCACCTGGCATTGAATTGGCATGATTTGCTGGCATTGCAGAGAATACAAATGGCTTTTGAGCAAAAAAAAATACATTCAATTTCAACCTTTCAAACACAAGCGAAATTGATCGGGGGATTTTCCGGACAACATTACGCCAGAAAATCAACTGCAAATGTGTGTAAAACAAAAAATGTCTTTTGTTCAAGAATAATAATTTTTCACTTTTTTTCACTTTTTTCATGATCAGGTGGACAGGAAGAATATGTTCTCTCTTACGAAACGGTCACACAACAGGAAGGTGAGTGTGAAATCTATCAAAATGGTTCTGCTATGGATGACAATCATCGAGCAAACTGTACTATATAATGATATGTTGTTTTACAGTGAGTTATACCAGACCTGTCATCATTCTGGGACCCATGAAAGACCGAATCAATGATGACCTGATCTCAGAATTCCCAGACAAGTTTGGATCATGCGTCCCCCGTCAGTGTTCTTCTCCATTTATGGATTACAGATGAAAACGTTTGCAATAATTAATCTACGTTTATCTTTGTTGTAGACACGACTAGACCAAAGCGAGACTATGAGGTGGATGGCAGAGACTACCATTTTGTTGCATCTCGGGAACAAATGGAAAAAGACATCCAGGACCACAAGTTCATCGAGGCTGGTCAATATAACAACCATCTGTATGGAACGAGTGTGCAGTCGGTACGAGAGGTTGCTGAAAAGGTAAGCCAGTCCATGGTGTCTTCTAAGGTGTAGTCATGTGAGCTTTGTTGCCGAGAATCGGTTCCATAATTCCCCTTTTTCATGTGGTGTTTAAGGGCAAACACTGCATTCTGGACGTCTCGGGCAACGCCATCAAACGCCTCCAGTTAGCGCAGCTTTTCCCCATAGCTGTGTTTGTGAAACCAAAAGCCGTGGAGAACATTCTGTAAGTGGTTTTGGCAGGAATGTGAAAGGTTTTTCAGATTTACCTAAAGTATTTTTATCTGATGTTGATTTTCATTTTATAAGCTTTTTCAAAAGTTTGACAAGTACTAATGTTTCTTTGTTCCTCAGAGAGATGAACAAGAGATTGACAGAGGAGCAAGCCAGAAAAACATATGACCGAGCCATCAAGTTAGAACAGGAATTCTTAGAGCACTTCACAGGTGAACACACACCCACAGCATTCGATCACATGACTGCTATGCACATAAAATAAGACATGTCTTTTTTTTTTTTTTTTTTTTTCAGCGATTGTTCAGGGGGAAACATTAGAAGAGATCTACAACCAGGTTAAGCAAATCATCGAGGAGCAGTCTGGACCATTCATCTGGGTTCCAGCCAAAGAAAAATTGTGAGATGGATTTGGTCGATTATAACCTTAATCTTCTTCCGTTTCTGTTTTTATTCTCTTTCGTTTTTTGGTACTAATTTGGCCAAATCATTGGATCTCTGGCTCCAACACAGAATAAAGGTGGTTTACTTTTAATGGGCTGTGGTGGCCTTTAGATCTCGAATACTAAATGTTAAAATACCACTGTCTCTCCTCTGCATTTGGTTCTCTGTTAAGAAGAGACACGTCTGACCAGGTACCTACTGGATGGACTATATGGTACGATTCCTTAATGTTTAAGGGAGGAGTTTTTTTTTTTTTGTAGGAAAAATGCATAAGTACATTTAGGCCTCCCCAACATTTACATTGAGAAAACCCATCCGTCGTCATGGAGCACTTCCACATCTGAAGAGCATGTTTTACATTTTCTCTCTGTCAAGTTTCAAATTGCAAGCATCATCTTACTATATATGTTACGACCAAAGCCCAGATTTCAAACTTTGGCCGAAGCATGTGATCTGTTGCTTTTGCGGTGTGACGGGGCCATGAACTTCCCGGCCGAATCCTGAAATCAAAGGAAAGACTGGAAATCGTCATGTTGGCCATTTACAAAAACATAGACTCTGGAATTATATCAATATACTGTATATCAAGCAGCCAACTCATTTTATGCAGCAGACTTTTTTTTTCTTATATCACAAGTGCACGTGATTAAAAATGTGGCACAAAATGTATTCTTAAGTCTTTTGGTTTGTTTTAAAGATCTTTGTACATTTTAATTGAGATCGGGTTTAGCTTTAGGTGAAAAGGAACAGCTAATGATATCTTTAAAATCCGGGTGAGGACATATTTTAACAGCAATGCAAATAAGAGAGTATAAATTTTAATGTATATTTAACCCTCTGTATACTGCCAGTTTTGTTGTAATGAAAGTTTATATTGAGCTTTAATAAAAATCTACTCCAAAAATTATTTTCTTTATAATGAAAATCGTACATGCTTATGGAAGTGTGTATCTATTGAAAATAAACGGATATATTTTACTTTACTTTCACCATCATCTCTTTTGTTATTAATGGTTTGTATTGAGAGGTGCTGGATGAAGAGACTGGACTGAAAACCAGTAGTGGTGTGTCAGGCAGTTTGTACCGTTCAGCCCTTCGTCCTGTGTAGTTCTGTCATGATTACTTTCTCATGTGACGTGCATGGTTTTCTAAAAGCAATAGTTTGACATGTTATACATAAGTGAGAAGCAGCTGTGGAGGCTTCTGTTTTGGTTTTCACTCTAGGATTGTGAATTATCAGCGTTAGCATGAACTGTACATTTAGAGGTCAGAAGATTCTTGCCTCGATGTTTGTGGAGTGTATGATCGCCCATAGCTGAGGAGAGATTTGCTTTGCTCCTCTCGAACACAAGCCTTTAAGTCTTCAACAGGGGCACACTGACAACTCGTACTTGACTTCCTTGGACTTGATTGTTTTCTAAAACATTGCTTCTCTAACATGTCACTATGGTTTTATAACTTTTTTTTTTTTTTTTTTTTTTTTTGACTGGATTATGTAAATAATCTGCCAGCTTTGTTCATTATACTTGTCATTGAGGAGAACAGCTAATAAAACACTTTTCTCATATATTGCATATGTTGTGGTTTTTGTGTGAGTGAATGAGTGAGATGTTCTGTACACAGGTTCTTATGTGTGCGTGTATCCATGTGTACACACAACCCTTTGGAGAGCCATTAATCGGTGTGTAGGACGAAGAGCCCACAAACTTTTAATAAAGTCGAACATTATATCTTATCCATTGTTTTTACACAGGCAAACACCAGTGGTGTACATGGAATGTTACTTTGCATTATTTTTTTTATATATTTATAAAATATTTTTTAAATAGTTTTTATTTGAAGTTACTTTACCTCTTTACTTGACTACATTTTTGATTGAGCATCTGTACACTTTACTCCACTACATTTGAATAGACACTTACCGTTACTTGTTACATTGTAATTGTGCACAATTCAGCATCCTTTTTTTTTTACTGCAATTAATTTCTTGGCTGGACGAGGCAATATCGCCATCTGCAGGGTGCTGAGGGTACTGGATTCTATTTATGAGCTAAATCATTTGAACTAGCTATAAAGTACTGTAAGGTATCTGTATTTACTCAAGTATGATTTTCAAGTACTCTTTACACCACACACACACACAAACTGCTTATCTTTATGCTTTTCACAATTTCAAAAAGAACCGACCCATTAAAGCTGCCATGTTTCTACCTGAGCGGCACTCGGATGTAATGTACTGTATTCTTCTAGCAGTGTCTGTGTGTCACTGACGTCTGGAAAGGTGGGGTTTTCTAGAAAGAAAGCCCCTCTGTGCTGCGCACCTTGGACCTGCGCCCGCCCACCTCGACGTGTCCTTGTAAAGTCTCCGTTTCTACTCTCACATCAGAGACATTAAATCCGTATTGCTATGTGGAAATGATAATCTTTCAAGATAAGGTTTAGCATAAGTAGTTTCACGTTAATTTATGTCCAAGGGTTACGTTTTACGTGGACTTTGAGACATACATAAAGCCTCAAGACCTCAAGAGAAACTACTGTATCTGCGCATTCTCTATTTGACATGGACGTTCTCGGCTTTCTAAGCGCTCTGCTCGCCATTGCGCATTGTGGTAAGATTGTTCTATAAATTAATGCGAGCTAAACGTGTTGTATTGTTGTCAAAATAATTTTTATAGCAATTGTTTATTAATAAAGCAAAAATATTAGTAAAATATGGAAAAAGTCACATTACCGTAATTTAGCTAATGTACATGTCTTTCGTTGTAGTATCAGGTCAGAAAACGATCAAGTGGTGCACAATTTCCACCCAAGAAGAAAGCAAATGTAAAGCAATGGCCCAAAGTTTTACAAACGCGGCCATTCGACCTACTCTGAACTGCATCCTCGCTGCCTCCAAAGCCGAATGCGCTCAAAAACTTACGGTAAGCGTTCCTAGACACCTTTTGTAAGATGCACACATTTTATTTTATTTTATTTTTTTAATGAGCGTCTTCTTTATTGACTTGTCTCGCGCACGTGCACCGCGTTACCTTGAATAGCGAAAATAAATTATTATTTTTTTTAACGTACCTCTTTGCATAAACCTTTACCTCGCTGCATTTATTAAGATGTTATAATAACTAACTTATTATTAATAACAAGACAAACCTCTGTGTTGTTTAGTTAATATATATGCTGAGTTAATTAATTAATGACTGCACTGTTATTGACTGACAGAAAGAGGAAGTAGACGCGTTTTCAGCAAGTGCCTCAGACATATATGACATTGGCAAACGAGCAAATTTCAAAATTGCTGCTGGAGAGTCTGGAGCAGATGGTAAGTTCATCATTTTGTTCAATGTAGTTACCGCACTATTAAACGCCGAAGTCCAGAAGATAACGATGGCTTTACTGTACGTGTCAAAAGGACATTGATATGCTTGCCCTAAACTAGCTTCATTTCATTTACCCTTAAAAAGAAGATCATAAATCTTACATGCAGTGAATGTGCCAACAGGGAAAGGAGTCACCTATTACGGTGTTGCTGTGGTAAAAAAGACAAACGGTGCCATCAACATCAACAATCTGAAGGGGAAGAAGTCCTGCCACACTGGGAAGCATCGCACAGCTGGCTGGAACATTCCAGTGGGATACTTGACGGACAGTGGAAGGATGTCTGTCATGGGCTGTAATATTCCTCAAGGTACCACTGTTGCGTTTCTGAAAGTCTCAGAGAAACTAGACTGATAGACGCTTTGTGAATTTCAGGGGTTGCCGACTTCTTTAACGCCAGTTGTGTTCCGGGTGCTAAAGACGATCCGGCTTCGCTGTGTCAGCTGTGTGTGGGAGATCAGAACGGAAACAATAAGTGTGTCGAGAGCGCAGAGGAGCGATATTACGCTTATAATGGAGCGTTCAGGTTGCTTTTCTTTAGCTACAGCTTGCTGTGAGTAAAAGTGACACTGCGCTAAACTGACCTCATGTGCTTGGCAGATGTTTGGTGGAGGGCGCTGGAGATGTGGCCTTTGTGAAGCACACCACAGTAGGAGAGAACACTGATGGTATAGTTGACATTGCATGGCTACTCAGCGTTCCGAAAATTGAAATGTATGAACGTCTTGTGTCAGGTCATGGAGATTCCTGGGCTCAGGGGTTGCACTCTGACGACTATCAGCTTCTGTGTCCTGATGGCACCCGCAGTCCAGTCAGGGACTATGAGAGATGTCACCTGGCTCGAGTGCCATCCAGGGGGATTGTCGTTGGTACTGACATTAGTGGCTCGGTGGTGTACAACATGCTGCGTGAAGGCCTGGTAAGATGACCTACAATTATATTAAAATGAGTTTAATGCTTGTTTTGACTTTAAATTTGTGTGTTCTAGCAAAAGTCAGGATTTGCGTTGTTCTCCTCGACGGCCTTTGGTGGAACGGACTTGTTGTTCAGTGACGCTTCAACGATGTTTATTGAGTCTGGAATGGAGAATTATATTAATTGGATGGGCCGAAGATACTATGACGTACTAAGAGCTTTGGACTGTTCCGTTTCTGGTGTGATTGCATGCCTTTATGAACGTAGTTAAAGTTGGGCGTTTGTCGTGTGATTAAAACGTTTTAATGTTGTTGATTTTGTAGATGTTCCGACCAGTTTTCGTTGGTGTGTTCTATCTAACGGCGAGCAGCAGAAATGTGCCGACATGGCTGTGGCGTTTCAAGATAAAAAATTGTTGCCTAACGTCCAGTGTGTCTATGGCGACTCTGTGGAAGACTGTATGAAGAAAATACAAGTATGTCATTCAGAGTTAATCTGAAAACCCTTTAATCCAGTAATATGATGATTAGAAAAACCATTCTGTACTGTGCATTCAGTAGTGTTTCTCTCTAGGAGAAGAAAGCTGATGTCATCAATCTAGATGGAGGCTACATTTATACGGCAGGAAAGAATTTCGGTTTGGTTCCTGCTGTTGGCGAGAGCTACTCAGGTCAGTAAGGAAAAACAAACTCACTATTTTAATCAACTGCCACGCTGCATCTTGTTATTTTATCTAGTGATGTAACAATCACGTTTTTTTTTGTATTCCTTGTCTGACACTGATTCGTAATCCAATCCATAACTAACACCATCCTAACCGAAACTTGTCTGTGACCTCATCCCTAAAATCAATTAAATAGTAATTTAACCATCTAGATGTAATAAAAATCTAGTACGTATTTGATACACAACTGTAATATACGTAGAGAATGTCAGAAAACACACACGATTACACACCTTCACTCAAAAGCATTCACATTTTCGCATTTTGTGTGGATTTTCTGTCTTTGTTCACAAATACATACATTCGTGTAGATTCTACATCCTATGTTCACAAATACATACTTATCATTTAACCACTACCCAACACCAACAAATAAATAAAGGTGCGTTGTATAAAACCATCCTTAGTGATTGTGATTACGTTTTTCAGGAGATGTTGATGGGAGCATTTATTATGCCGTGGCCGTGCTGAAGAAAAGTGAGCGAGAAATCCAGAGGTTCGCTGACTTGAAGAAAAAGCGCTCGTGTCACACGGGTCACGGCAGGACCGCTGGCTGGAATGTTCCTATTGGCGTGCTGATTGAAAAAGACTTAATCAGACCGAAAAAATGCAAAACAGAACAAGGTGAAGATTGTTTGTGTAGTCAAGTGGAATATGAATTCATATATAATAAGGGTATTGACATATGAAATGGTCTGTGAATGTTTCAGCCGCCGGAGATTTCTTCAGCTCTTCGTGTATTCCTGGTGCCAACCAGAAGGGTTTCCCCAGTAACCTCTGTGAAGAGTGTATTGGAGATTCCAGTGGCCAGAACAAGTGTGAGAAAGGCAAGGACCTGTATGACGGTTACGACGGAGCGTTCAGGTAAAACTTTCGTGGCTTTGCATTATTATACAGCAACAAGTATTTGACTATGTAAGGATGTAGTTTATTTAGCTGTGGTCATGTTGTGCTGTTGTGCTCAGGTGTCTGGTTGAAGGTCATGGTGATGTGGCTTTTGTCAAACATTCTACTGTGTTCCAGAACACAGATGGTATGGCTCAAATTTTTTGCCATTTTAATTTTAAATGTTTTTACATAANATAATTGTCATGGTTTAGATGATCACCTTTCAACTATTAAAGAGCATCTAATTCCTCAACATATTTCTTAAAGGTCTTATTCCACCTTGAAATGCTGTTCAGTATGTTTTCTCTGTGTTTGCGAAGGAAACAACACCGACTCTTGGGCTGTGCACTTGGATTCGCGTGATTTCCAGCTGCTTTGTTCTCAGGAGTCTCGTGCTGAAGTCAGTCAGTTTCAACGCTGTAATCTGGCACGTGTCCCTGCTCATGCCCTTATGGTTCGTCCTGACACCAACCACCACATTGTCTTTGGTCTTCTGGACAAAGCTCAGGTAACAGAGGAAGTGTCCCTCAACACCTTCTTTGACCTCACAGTGGGTTTTTTGATGATTTTTCTTTTGGCTAACAGAAATTCTTTGGAGTTAATACTGCTTCCGGCTTCAAGATGTTTGACTCCAAAGCCTATGATGGTTCAGACCTGCTTTTCAAAGACTCCACTGTCACTTTGATCGGCGTTGCAGAGAAGAAGACCTATGAACAGTGGCTTGGCGTCGATTACCTGGAGGCCCTGAAGGCCATGGAGTGCTCAGCAGCTTCCAAAGGTATATTACATATATATTATGGTATATTTATGATTTCACAGAGGAACACTGTAGCAACCAGCAAATGTAGCCCAAAAACAAAGAATAAAAAGTGACCTTTTCCTCCCCAGAATAGCATGTTATTCAGTCATAATTCTGAGTTTAAAGTCATAAAGTCAGTGTTATAAAGTCAGAATTGCAAGTTATTGAGGCTAGCTTTATATCTCGCAATTCTGAGATTAAAAGTCACACAAATAAAACATACACATACATACGTATCAAAAAAACACAACACACAAGTCTTCAATGTTTTTATGTCATGTTTTCTTTTTTTTTTGCAGCATTTCATCCTTCTCTTCTCCTGTTGATGACCCTTGTGAGCTCTCTGGCGTTGGCTATGTAACAGTTCTTCCAAAAAGCAAACCATAATCATTCTCTTTTTTTCCATTTCTACCAGCGTAAATGCAATTATATGAATTTTCAGATTAGTGATTTACTCTGAAATTGAGATAGTCTTTAACACAACTTCACCAAGATGCCATTTTGTATTATGGGCAATAGCCATATCAGTGCATATGCTTTGCCTGTTACATATTTATTGCACAATGTCGTTGCAGTTTTTCAGATTGTATTATCAATATAATTTACTTGAAGGCACTTGACATGTCAGGGAATATGCAGTGTCTAGCTGATTGAAAGGGTTGAACGAGTGTCTTTTTGGATAATAGTGTGTACTACTGAAGAGATTCTATTCCTATATTACACCCTCGGTCAAGTGGAAGTTATTGTGATTTGAAACACTGCATGCATTTTTTGCACTTGAAATCTTAAACAACTTTTGTCCTATACGATAAGCATTTGGTGATATGAAAGAGGTCCTTGAATAATGATTGTGAAATATGAAAAATGATTGTGTGGAAGAAAAAATTGTGAAAGTGTTTCAGTTAAGCAGTTCTTTCACAATCCGGAGATCCTGCTTGATAGTATTTTTGCAACGACAATTTTAAACCAACTTGCAAATTTTTTTATTTTTTACTGTATGAAGATGGTGTTGAGTTTCTGTATCAGTGTGTATAAGCTGACACATCCATCGCTTTTCGTTGTTGCACTTTCTTCAATGGAATAATTGCGATTTAACTAATATTTAGTTGCCAGGCCAGTGTGTCTGCTCAAGTATTACGCTCTACTGCCTTTGTACTTTTCCGTTTACTTATTTTGATTAAAACAAGCATGAAAAATTGAAGTGTTGCTTTTTCCTGTTAAGTTGGGTTTCTATGATTTTCACAAATTAATTTTACATTGTATTGGCCACAAACACATCTATAAAATGTAGCGAGATGCATGAATCTGCCCGAAATAAAACTAAATAAAAGAGTGGAATCTACAAATACAACGAACAGAAATGTACATACATGTGTATGTATATTTCATATAGAAATGTATTAAACATAAAAACATATCTATAAACGTATTTGAAACAAAACGAATGAGAGCACGGATGAAGGAAAACTGACAAAACATTTAAATAAAAGTACAAATAGCGCGAATGACAACAAAACCCCATTAGACGTAAGTGTCTAGTAAATGTGGATCGCTTGCTCAAGCTAACGCAACTTGGGACTTTTATTTTATAAACCAGACCTCGTAACAAACAGTGGTTTCTTGTAGCTGCCTTCATATCTTCCAACGTCTCGTTCTGCAAGTTTACAGGTGTTTAAACGCCGCATTTATGTCTCGCTTTAAGAGAGGAGCACATTCGGACTCCAGAGCAGGATTTAAACAAGAAAGCGACAACTGCCCTGTTCCATACGGTTTAATAAAAGCGGCGAGAAAGAGCGGGCAGCTGAATCTTTCCGGGCGCGGTCTAACTGAAGGTAGGGAATAAACGGTACTATTCTGTGAACTTTAGTAGATGTTGACAGCACAATGAAACGCTCGTTATTAACCGTATTTAGACAGTCAGATATATTAATCGATACATCTGTAATAATCAGTGGAGAAGAGTGTGCATTACTGTAATTGCATTTTGTGTTGAGTTCCCGAGAGTGTGTGGAGGATCAACACTGACGCTCCTCCGGAAGCCCAGCAGAACTTGTCGTTTGGAGCAGATGATCGGTGGTGGGAGCAGACGGATCTCCTCAAACTTCTCCTTTCCTCCAACAAACTTCAGAACCTCTCTGAAGACATCAAACTCCTGTCCTGCTTGGTGCTCGTTGATGTAAGTCTTGATTCAGGATAGTGCGGGGATATACGAGGTTCTTACCGTCATTCCCTTCATCCAAATTCGGAACGTTTTTTT
>SOMO01000156.1:49519-64120 GCA_028128575.1 Paedocypris carbunculus
TGAAATACCAGCAGAGGGCGCTGTGACTTAAACCACTTAGATCTATTGCTTTTGGAGTCTTTACTGCCTTTTGATTTGTGCAAATACAGATTCTTACCATTTTAAGGGGTCGGGGTTGTGTTTTTCCGTTTCAAAATTGTCTCCCAAGTATCCCATCACTTCAATATATTACAAAAATTTAAATAGCAATAGAAAATTGGTGTTTCTTTCACACATGTTTCGCACTCCTATCACATTTGACTTGTAAATGTATATATTTACACAAGGCATTTACAAAATTGAGGCAGTGTTATGGTGGGAAAATGTCCTTAAAAGCAGATGTGCTTTCATGCTCCAAGATTAAACCGAAAAGCTGCTAGGAAAATAGATACAAAATAATACGCCATATAAATAAGCAGGAAAAATGCACCCACTCACAGCCACAGGCTGAGATAAGGAATAATATCAAGAACATCAACAAAAGATCCAAACCGATGTATGTCGAATATTTGAGCCATATGTTAGTCGATATGTCCTCTGGTGTACATTTGGCACTGGATTTTGCCATTGGTCCAGCAATTGGCAAAAAAAAAAATCCCTAGATAAAAAGACGATGTACAAGTTCCTGTGTTCCTTCCGGTTGAGAAGTCTTTACGCTAAAAAAATATTATGTTGTGCTCTCCCTTAAAATGACCAAGTGCACAGTTTTGGGGAAATTCTTCAGAAGAGACACTGCAGTTTCATGTTCCATGTGTAAGAAACTATGTCCGTTGGCCTGCAACGCAAGAACGGAGCACATGTTAAAACAAGCTGGGGGATGGGAAGACATGGGCGGCAGGAGCAGGCACGGCAGCGCGGGAGAGCTAGGAATAGGCCAAGCTCCGAAAGAAAAGAGATGCACTGTAAAGGGAGAGAAGAGAAAGGAAACGGGTCATGCTGTAGAGAAGAGAAGCTTGTCTTTCGACAGACCGTTCCTCAGTTCACTCTGCATCTGTGGGAGAAGGAGGACCAGGAGACACCAAACCTAACAGCGGCCCAATGACTACTAGGGGCTTGGCTTCCCGTGTAGTCATTTTGGCAGGCAAAAACCCAAATGCTACTCCTGTGACTTCAAGGCCAGGGTTTTTAATCGGAAAAAAAAAACAGAGGAAAAAGCTCCTCTCTGGCCTTTACGGGAGCATTTTATGTTCACACTTCACTTTGCAAGTTTGTGAAGCATCGGAATCTTGGATATCAAAGTAGCCCTAAAGAAAAAATGGGGAAATAAAGTTAACAGGCAAACTGAGGCGACCGGCGGTCTGTCAGTTCGGTCCTTACATACCGACTCATGCCAACACCACTCGGGAAAACAAGTGGCAGAACAGTCGGATCAGAAATCAAAAGTCAGACAAACACAACATCTGGAGTCCATGCTGACTTGGTGGAGATACAGACACACACGAGAACACATGCAAAGCCTCCACTGGCAGAGTGCTGGAGGATGCACTGTCCAGACCGGTGGAACGGATGGAGAACAGCGTTACCTTCAGAAGTTTGTCCCCTGGTCGAAGTACGTTGAAGGCAGGTCCATCAGGCTGTACCCTAGTAACAAAGATACCCTATAAGTCAAAAGTGATATTAGGTTAGGAACCACATGGACACTATGGTTTAGAATCTTTGCCTTTTAATCTGGGTTTAGATGGGGGCTTGTGTCCCCCCAGAAGCAAAGCTGCTTGAAACGCGTAACCGATGCTTGCGTCTAGGCAGAGATTGTAAAGCATACAGAGAAGGACGACAGCATGTGGGACCCGTCAGCATGCGGCGGGATGAAGTCGCATTTCGAGTCCATCATAGTTTACATCCCGAGATTTCCCTAACCTCCATTTACTTAAAAAATAGTCACAACTGCTGTCTCAACGTTGTCTCCATTCCTCATCCATGGAATAACAACGCTTGACACATTTAAGGCTACTTTGCTATTGCTAAACCTGGCAGAGGCATGAAAAGGTTAAAAGCTAATGTATTCAGCTGTGCAAGGTTGTGCATTGCAGTAGTGCATGTTTCCATGGTAACTGAAGAGAGACACGCTACTGAAGAGGCAGAGCTGCGCTTTTGTTTTATTAAAAGCTGTATTTCAAGTGTGAAGTTCCTTCCATTATTATACATTATCCGAGCCCTAGTTTTAAAAATGCCCACTGAACTGGTCTTACCATATCCGAGGGCTTGAAAGGGTTTCCCTGTCCACTGATTCCCCCTGAGATGCTGAAACCAAGGCCAGGGTTCTTCTCGATTCGTACACACAGCTGTAACCACAGAAACCGGTAGGAGATTGAGATTAATAAAACATACGGTGTTCCAAAGCTTGTACAGTACAGGGATGTGTACCAAGCTTTGGTAAACGGCGTTTACTCGACACGGTTCAGGGTCCGCCTGGAAGCAACCGTACCTGCTCCGGAAAGCCATCCATACTCTTTTGGCCTTTAGTCTGGATGAAGCAGCGGGCGCTCTGTGGCCGGGGGCTTGTGGTGGCGAGGGGCATGGGCAGAGGTGACTGGTACTGCTGGATTGACACCTTGTTGATGACGCCCTCGTACTGCTGGTCTCGGGTGGGCCGGTGGGGTGGGTTGGCTGATGTTATCATCATGGTCTGTTGTTGATGGGGATTATGATGGCCGGCCTTTGAAAAGCAACAGGTGCGACGTTAGTAAAAATGTTCATCAAAGAGCATCATAGATTCTTGTGTTTCAGATTTTAATAAAACTACTGTGTGAAGTAGAGTATTGGTCTAGTATAAGCCTTTCGTTTGGGTTATGGCTTAAGTTCTAAAATTCTGGGATCAAGATTTCTTAAAAATGACATGAATCGATGGATTTGAGACTTATCGTGTCGTATGGTGCGTGAAAAAGTAGGTCCGCCAGTGCGTGTGTGTGTGTGTGTGGGTGTGTGTGTTCAATTCACCGTTTTGGATGGGTTTAATCCCTCGTGTGGTTTTGACCAGACTTGGTCACTTTCAATAACTTACTTTTCTCCAAATATCGTACTTTTGTTTTGAATATGTTTGATTGGCATTAATATTAGGTCATGTGAGGCGAGTACCTTTTTAATGATATTCATGTTTTCGGGTGGCACATCTCTTCTTCCCAGTGAATATGGGGCCCACTGGCTACTCGGAGAGACCACCTCTTGTCCATTATCTAAAATATTGCTCTGCTGAGAAGGTGTCTGAAAATACATACAGCTCATAAGCAGAATCCAAATGGTGGTTTGAAATATTTTCCTCTTTGACTCAAAATTAGAGTTTTTTTTTTGTTGCATTCTCACGTATGTGCTGATATACATAATTACAGTACTGTGATAATTTAAACTCGAAGTCACAAAAACATGTAGATAAAATCGTTTTTTTTTCNGGAACAAAAATAAAATTTCATGCTAAATGATTTAAAAAAAATAAATAATAATAAGCCGGTGGCCAGATCAATTAACAAAAAATCATATAAGATAGTCAAATAACATATCTTACAGCATTATTAAAACAGAGAAAGAGAGAAACAGGAAGAGAGAGAGAGACAGAGAAACACAAACAAACATTGCACATGCAACAGGAAACAGCTATATATGCGTTACATCACACCTAGACACAGCGTCTCACCTGGCGCTTGAAATGGTGATGTTTAGATTAGTGTAATATCGGGTTCTAGATGTCCTGGCCTCTATAAAGTCGCTGTATTAACCCCATAGAGACTACGCTATCATCTGACAAACGAGGTCTAAAGGTGTTCTGCGAGGAGCCGTGCTGTAAGGAGGCCGCTTTAAAGCAATACTGGAGCTGAAGTTGCTCATACTCACATTTGGTAGAGGTAGCCACTGAGTCGTTTGGTTGTCATGCTTTGTGTTATTGTAAAAGTTTATTGTCATGCTTCTGCTGGCATGCGGCGCGGCATAGCCTCCAGAGTACAGCATGCCGAAGTTTACTGTGTTGTGCTTAAGGACAGCGCTCTGATTGGAGGGAAACAACCACATGACATGAGTGAATGGGTGGGCCACACAGAAAGGTCAAAGGTCGTGGCAGAGGGTTACATTGGATCGACCACACACGTACACTGTCGTAACCAAGTAAGCTTGACGAACAGAACAACAACAGCATGTCATTATTGAAGACGTGACAGATTAGTGATACACGGCGCTTGTACAATAATAAAATCGCAATAGCTGCAGTGTATGACTAAATTTCATGGTCCACAAATGTGTCGTGTAACCTTACACAAAAGCACACACACCTGAATACAGTCAAATCAAAGTGTCATAACACTGTAATAAAGTCTGAAATGTTTGGCTGATGTTTGAGCAAAATTGCTCTTGATTTTAAGTGTGAAATGTATGAAATTTGTCACCTATTTCCTACAATTTGTAAGTTCACAGATATTTAAAACAAATCTTGGTGAGCTTTTATTTTGAAATATAACTTATATAGTGGTATTTACGCATTACGTGCATATATAAGCACCTGCCTTTTCTAATTTTAGAAGCTCAAAAACTTGAGGGGGTGCTTATATTTGCATATTTTAAATATGCGCATCTTATTTCAAGAATCAAGTTGGGTGCAATCAAAATAAATGAAACCACTTTGTCTTTAGAATTATTAACTGTTACTATTACGTGGAGGAGCAGAACTAATTTATGTCAGGCTGGGTCAGACACTCGTGCTCATGCTTATATTTGCGTACGGTATTAAGGCACTTAGCCTGTTATTTTGGTGTTTTTAATGTCCTAAAATTAATTCAAACATATTTTTAAACATAAACTGTTCCAGATATACCCTTTTACAGTATGGAAAGCCATCCATACTCACCCGATCAAGTCGCTTTGCTTCTATATGTCTCAGGAGCTGTTGTCTCCAATCTACGGGCATTTTGGAACTTGTGTCGTCTTGTTTTAGAGGGACGGGTCTTAGAGACATGTCAGTTTCAGGACTCTTCTCGGTGCAGGTACTAAGATTGTAATCTGAAGGCAATTTCTCTAGAAGAGCAGCCATTGTGGGTCGAGCAGACACTGGTCTTGCCTGAGATGCCCCGTATGTTTCAGTGCTGTAGCTCCTTGCAGACAGGGGGCGACGCTGCGTCAAACTCTTTGTTGGGTATCCCATGATGGGCTTCTGAGACTCTTGATAAGACGAATAATCATCTTCATACCTACCGTTCCTCTTGTGGAACTGACCGTCTGCCGTGTGAGACAAGGTGTTCTGCGGATCCAACATGCTTTTTATCTGCTGAGGTCTGTTGTAGTGATCCGCTAATTGGAGCTCATGGTTCTCAGCTACTCTACGGAATAATGCCATCTCTGTTGAACTTACTAAAGAATCAGCCCGCCTCAGAAAACCTGGTCTGGAGCGCTGAGGTTGACTCGAGATCTGTGGATTCAAAGAGTCATCTGTGTGTGCGGCCTGAGAGAACTGAAACATCTGCTCCATGGGTTGATAGCCTCGGTAACCTCTCGGACTAACTAGCTCTTTGGGCAAGGTCTTTCCCGGTTGGTTAACATATTCAGGGGTGTTGGGGAAAGGTGGAGGAATTCTTCTGTCCGCTTTCATGACGTCAATGGCTCCTTGTGGGTTGAAGCTTTGGTCGAAATGGTACACTTTCTTTGGGATGGCAGGCTTCTGTTGCAGGGAGTTTTTGCTTGAGCCGTAGACATCCAGATCATCATCCAGCATAGGTGCTGACTGGCTCCTGGACATGCTCTGTTCCAGAGGAATATGGAGGTCGGCTCGATCAACACTTCCCTGATGTTCAATACTTGAACTGTAGCTGTCCAAAGGGATGCTGTAAACCTTATACGAGCCAGTGTCCATTTCATCAATGCTCTGCGACTTCTTGAATTTAGCTTTTACCTCCTTCATCATCGGAGAGAGTCTTTCCGAACTCTTGCTAACAACCAAAGTGCTTCCTTTGTTAAGCTCTTTCCCACCCTGAATGTGTGTAAAAAGGTTGGGATGAGCACATCCCATTCCTGAGTCTGCCGCGTCAAGAAAGCCCCAAGATGCAGCTGAAGGACCAGGACCAGGTAGTTCCTGCTCAAAGTCCTTGCGTTCAGGGTTAGGGCTGTTTCCTGGAGTGATTTCCAACTTGGAAGGGAAAGCAGTTCTGTCTTCGAAAGGGCTGGGAGTCCTTGTCCAATTTTGCCATGGGTTGGAAGCAGGAGGCACTTCAGTTTCAGGGGCCGGGCGGACCGTGTGGAAGGTGTGTTGTGACTGGTCAAGCTCCAGGGGAACGCCCACAATGCGCTCTTGTCTCATGAGAGGCCGCCGCCCCTGTGCTACTGAGGCACTGCGGGGCTTGGAGCCTAGCATGGGGTTTCCTGCACTGCTACTTGGAGTGTTGAGAGGAGTCTCCTCCGAGACGAAGCCTGTGTTATCGTAGTGGGGCACATCGTTCCAGCTGTCGAAGGTGTCACTGAGTGGCCGTCTCTCACCGCGCTGCTGCAAGGTGCTGGAAGGAGGCGTTTCCCTCTGGCTTAGAAGGGGTTTGGTTTCAATGGGTTTAGGGAAGGACTGAGCCAACCTGTCAAGCAAAATGCAACTCAGTTGTCCATCTTTTTTCATAAGAAGTAATGCTGGGTGATATTTAAAATATTGTAAAATAACGTAAAACGTTAGAATAACGTAAAACGTTATAACAAAATAACGTAAAATAACGTAAAACAACGTAAAATAACGTAAAACGTTATAACATAAGGAATTTTCATTTTATTTTTTTGCGATTTAAATAACTGTAGCTCCTAAAGAATTGTTTAGCAATTCTACGACATTCGGACCTACAGTAAATTCTGTCATTGTCCAAATTGTTACTGAGCAAGATCCCAAAGAACTTTAACTAACAAAGCTTGAGGAATTTTATGGAAGAATGTCCATACTTATTGGCATCATGCAGATGCATATTTGAACAGGAGACTTCTGTATATAGTTGCAAATTTCCAACGTAAATCAAATTATCAAAACAATAACATTAGTTTGGCTGTGTTGAAAGACAGATTCTCATTAGAGATCTGAATTAACGGGGACAGTGGTCCAACTGTGTCCAACCTGTTGGTCCAGTGAGTCTGTAATGGCCCATCCTTCCCTGAAGGTTGCAGGTTACTGACATTTCCGGGTGGGTTGGATGAGCCCGATGACCCCTGGGAGGGCGAGTAGTCCGAGTAGGTAGCAGATGATCCGCTGTTGTTCAAGCAATGCATTTTCTCAGGCTCCGATTCATCTGTTGACTCTGATTTTATAACACAATTGTTGTTAGATTAAATGCATAAAATTGCTGTTCACATTTGTGCGTATGAACAATGCAATGTAAGATTGTCCAAAAAAACCTTTTTATGTGGCTTCTAACCTTTTTTTTCTTTGCCCAGTAACACGACCTTTGGTTTGTACATGGGGGGCTCCACCAAAGTTGGCCTCATGTCAGAAATTCGGATGTCATTAGGTGAGCCTCCCATTGAGTCCTGGAAGCACATGTCAGATTTATAGTCAATTAAAAGCAGCAGGAAAATATCAAAATGATAAACAGGAACGGTAGGATGAGAATTTTCCTGCACACAAAATTAAATCAGAATAAAATCCAGATATGGTTAAATACAATCGTTTGATTAACTAATTGAATATTCATACTAAAATGTATAAAGTGACACTGGATGAAGTCAAGAAAATGCTGATATAGTCTAAATATTGAGTTGAACTCAATTTCCACCTGTTCAAATTTTGCCGTTTCACTTTAATGTGGAGTCTCAGTACGATATGTAAGCGCTTTGTTTCAGATTTGTGTGGCTTCTGTGGTGTACGCTAATTCTTGCTTCCAATTCTCAGTCAGTTCCACGTGTGATTTTGACAGTTTGTGGAAGTGTCTTGGCTGTTCTTTCAACCTCTTAGTCATGTAGTGTTTTAATTTCAAAATTATCTTCTGGTGATTTTGGTTTCCAAATGCTGACAAATTTTTTGTCTATTAATGTAAATGCCACCATACACAAAAGTCTAAATTATTTATAAAATTGCAAACATGAAACTAATAAAGACATTAATTACTTGTGTGGAATTGAATCTAAATCACATAACAAACCAGAATATTCTAGGATGAAGAGCCTCTAAACGTAAATACTGTTAATTACAGTGCCGTCTTCATTCTTTAGAAAAGTAAACCCTTAGTTATCAAAAACCCTTAGCAATAAAAGAGGCTTTTACATTCTTCGCCTGAGCATTACGTAAAGATTAAGGAACGGTGGCATATAGATTCTATAGCTCCACATGTTAGTGATGCCTAACTTGGTCTATATTCTTCTAAAAGCAAAAAAGTTGCCTCCAGCTCTCGTCTGTGGAAGGCTAAACCCAAATTCACGAGTGTACAACAGGTTGGCTCACACAACCAGCAGCAGAGCAAACGAAAACTTAAAAAAGCTAGATAAAATAGTAAAATAACACTTCTTGAGTAATTCTCTCAACAGTTCTTGAGTAATTATAACCAAAACAACAGCAAATTTCTCATAACAACTTTGTCCTTTTCTTTGATTTTCAATTTCTGAACTCCTTCTTCACATTTCTGGGTAAACGGGACAAAGACACACACATTCACACTCTCACTCACTCACACACATATGGGCAATTTTCCAGACTCCAATTCTCTCTAACTTTTTATACTGTGGGAAGAAAAACTAAAAAAGCTCAGAGGAAACCCACGCAGGCACAGGAAGAACATCCAAACTCCACAGTCCAGAACAGGTTTTTCTTGCGGCGAGCTGACAGTGCTGACTACTAAGCCACCATGCTCCCCTAGGCTATAGACACGTTTCTTTAAATAATATTAACATATGGCAAACATATTTAACACCCAATAACTATGTATGTTCTGATCACAGTTTTTGGGTTCCCGATCCGAGTCATTTAATATTATCCACAATCTGATACTTTAATGTTTGATGATTATTTTTCATCAAATGCCGTTAAATTACATTTCTTATATGCATTGATTTAATTGTGTTCTTTTTTTCAGGCATGTGTTTACACATCATTAAAAAAATATTAGGATACAAGTTAAATATTTTACAACGCAACAGCAGTGACTGTGATTGGTGATTGCTTTCCACTGAGTGTAAACTAAAGCGAGATGAGCCAAGTAGTGTCTCTTAGCTGATGAATTAAAATAAAAGTTAATTAATCGTTCGCACTTCTCTATATTATTAAAAACTATAATTAAAGAGTCTTAACGCGTCTGAAACTTTGCGACTTTTTAAATCCCGAACACGGTTAATTGTGGAAATCACACCTAATAAGAGAAGAATATGCGTCTTTTTTACTGCGTTTGAGTCGCTCTGATCAAGCGAATATTATTCCCACGCTGTGGTCACGCGTGACGGCTGATGGAAACATCAGAAATGCGATTGGCTCATTAAGAACAGATCCTGATACTGTACATCTAAAATGCGCTATATCAACAGATACCAGCTTATAAATAACTTCATTATTAGGGCCAAAAACTGCTAGCTGCGCCCGACTTGAAGTATTTAGGAACATACTAAATAATGAAATACTTCATCTCTTAATCATTTATAACAGTTATTATAACTCATCAGGCCCCAACCGTGCCGCTTGATTCGCCTTTTTCCAAGTCATGAATAAAACGATACACAGGAGGAAACTGAGTGGAAAACTGATTTTGAAAATTAGTGATTGCAAGTCCCAATGTGTTATGTTTTTTACCCACAATGGGGGTAAAACGTTTAATTTGCTTTGAATGCAGTTGAAATGAGCCACCCTGAGGTTTAGCTGATTTTCTGCAATCTGGTTTCTCAGCCACTTACTATGAGGCAGAAACAGGAAGAGGAAGTAATGGCCAGGCTTGTATTCTCTGGCTGTTGCTTGGGAACGATGCGATGTAAAGAAATCTAAGCAAAACAAACATACACACATATATACAAGCAAATGGAATTATGTGGCCTAGAAAAAAAATAATATATAACTGATACTCCCATGCTTCCAATTACACTTTTAACAAATAAACTGTACAATGGGAGTGTGTAGCTACATACTTTGTTTAGGAAGGAGTCTCTGACCACTGAAGCCCCCTGAATTTAAATTACGATGGACGTGAATGGCCATGCGCCTATGCACTATTACACCACATACAGCGTTAATAGATGGATGTGTCAAGTTTTATTTACTTTTGATCTCTTTTATCTGAACATGTTTCAGATAAAACATCAAAATAAAATGTTGCATTGTACTAAACTCAATATCTTAAAGTTACTTGGCTAAAATGAGCTAAATTGCTAATCTACCACGTTGGATTAACCGCTACAGCAGGGGTCCCAAAATCTCATTAACTGACAACATAGATAGCTATTTAAGCTTTCAATTTCAAGAACAAAGCGCAACACATCTGGACATGTATTTTAAATAGATCACAGTCCTTTAAAACGACATTCTAAACATAGTATTTCTAAAACAGACTGCGATTCCCTTGCTTAAGTCCAGCTCTGTGAGTTTGTTAACGCCATTAGGTTACTATGTTGGTAGCTGTGTCTTTTAGTCAACAGGAATAATACAATAATAAATGTAACACATTTATAAGTTCCTTAACTGACATCTACCTACAGTAATACATAATCAGATTTTCACACAAACCCACAAATAATTCACACACACACACACACACACATAAAGTCACTCACTCATTGCCCTGAACGCTGGAGTCACGCTTTTACTGTATTGCAATGGATTTGATAAGAAAACAAACCATTCTTTTTGTTTTGCAACATGATTCGCATTTACACAATTCTGGCCCCTGGACCGCCAGTTTGAGACCCCTGCTGTACAACTCAACTCGTCTTTAATGTTTTCATTGTCTCGTTGAAATGATTTTCACCTTTATGGCTTTTATACATTGAAGTAATTTTTCAGGCTTTCCCTTTTTTATTGTGGAACTGATTATTGTATAATACATTCCAATTCTAACCGCTTAATATCTTCCATTTATTAACAAAATGTCACAACATACACATCGACATCGTCTGTTTGACCAGTCATTTTCCCGGCTACGTGCCGATGAGAATTGGCGCAGTGTCTCACAAGTTGAGTTAAGTAACGTTGAATAAAGTTAAACTGGATGATGTCATAATCAAAATGTAGAATTTATTTGCTTGAGAAGATTTAATGAGCTGGTTTACTTTGAAGACACGCTAAAAATTTCCATCCATGTCTCAACAACTACAGTAGATCTACAGCTTTGTTAATAGTCTGGCCGTAGTAATCTTTGACGCTCTCTTTGCAATCAAAGTGAACACGCGGTAAGATGATGGCACTTTTTTGTCTTACAAAATGACAGTTTGAGCCAAACTATCAGAAGATATCTAGGTTGTTGTGTGAGGAACCACAAAAGTAACTGACATTCATTACTGGTTGCGCCAGTTTTCTGCTCAAATTCACTACCAAAGCTAATGACTTCATCGTTATCTTGTGTCCTAGGCAACACTCAAGCTCTGCCTGCTGGGAAAAGTGATTTCTCCCAGTGGAAATTGAAACAATTCTGTGATCTTTATGTATTTTATCTTACCAGACTGTGCAAACGTTCCCCACAACACAAGAACACAACAACACCCTTTAAATCTCAGAAAAGCAGACATACAAACTTAATCTTGATCACACAAGAACCTTTTACCCGCAAATATTTCAGTAAATTTTAACCCATTTTGACTTCCTTAAGACATTATGGGAGTTTGCAAAGTTGATGTGCCCCAAGTTTGTCCGAAATAAAAAAAAAAAAAATGAAATGTAACACCTCTGAGCTCTCAGTCATATCTTCCTTGTCTTTGCGGTTTGGGATGTCAATGGCGGAGTTGAGGATGACACCCTGATCAGACATGGGTGGTTTGGAAAAGTCTTTAACCTCTCGCTCTGTCACCTGAAACGATTACGGTGGTGTGTTGTGATGTAAAGTACAAATACGTACATTTCCCAACTCTAGTTCATTACAATCCTCAATTTTCTGAGTTCCGCCAATTGTCTTCAAAAGTTCAAACATAAAGTACAACTTGGCATCAAAATACCATGAATTTTTTAAATCATATTTAAGTAAAAGTATGAATACCCAGACAAAACTGTAAAAGTTACTCCATTATGAGTTGCAAGTCAACAATTCCAGGAAGACTTGAGTACAAGTATTTAATTTTAACAGAACTTACGCATTTTACTTGTAATGCATTTAGGCTAAAAAAAACAACAAGACATGTAAAAACCAAAAAATTATTTATGAGGTTTTGTTTGCTAATATAGAAAATAAATTTAACACCTCACTGTTTCAAAATGGCAGAACAAAATAGATAAAAAAGGACAAAAAGCCAGTGTGAGTGCAAATCAAATACACAAATGAAAATGCTAATTTAAATGTACGCAATTGAGCTCATAGCACCCTGCAGATGGTGATATTTGTAATCGCTTATATTTTTGATACTCAGTACAAGTACAAAGTAGCCAAAAAATAAAAGTAACAGAGTCAATTAGCTCAAGTACTTTACACCACTGCTCACAAGTACTTAGTGAATTTCTACTTGATGATATAGATACTAACTTGACGATTGAACGTTTGTGTTAAGCCATTGTAATGCAAAGACGAGACACAGAGTTGTCGTTAGTAGAGTAAGTAAAGTATACTCATACTGCTATCCAGTACATTTTATACATTACGAAATAAATGAAACATCACCTCATTATGCCCAATTGGCCACTTGGGCTCATATTTGTCTTGACTGTGAAGCTCCATGTTGGTTCCTGAGGAGCATTTTTCCGTGTTGAGGGGGTGAGTAGTTTTACCCACTAGGTTCTGCACCGACTTGACCATGTTCTTCAGGTCTTCTGGGTAAGGGGTAGGATAGCGCTTCAGATTAATCTCAACCTACATACAGATGAGGATAGGGTGATTCAAATGATCCGGAAAATCTCTTCACGGAGGCCGTTTATAATCTGCCCCCGGAAATTAAATGCATAAATGTGAACAACTTTGTCTGAAAAGTGGATGGTGTGACCTTCACTTTTCCCGAGTTGTCCTCTTCCTCCTTGTTATCCTCAAAATCAAACGCCACCGTCATCCTCTGTTGTCTCTGCTCCTCCCATAGTGTGGGATTAAAGCTGTCGGTGTCAGACTGGTAATCTGTCAAGGAGAGAAGCATCTTTCCATCAGTGTAATCCAGTGAGATGCTAAACTAAAGTAGAGGAAAGCGTTCATCACCCACCTTCATCATGCCGGGGCTGCTGAGGGAACATGTAGTTGGTGAGGACTCTCTGTTTGGTCTCAGGGTGAGCCTCTGTTTGAAGAGGAATAAGGGCCTTGGACTAAACCACAAGAACAGATTTGTGATCAAATAACAACAACAAAATCTAATTCTTATTATAAGCCTTTCAATAATACTACATTCGTACCTGATTGTCAGATAACCAGAGTGCAGCAAGATCTTTCAACTTGGTAAAAGTGAAGGGAAGATTCTTTAACCTAAAAGAAGGGGAATAGGTTTATAAGAATCCCAAAAAAAGCGTGAAGACGTTATGTTTATTATATAATTCTGTCAATCTCATATTTGCATGTTATATGTCCACATAAGTGAAATGCTGCTGGTAAATGCTAACAAAACTCTCAATCAAATAAAAGCAGTACATTTTATTCCTTTGTTGTGAGGATTATTTTAAGGATTACCCATTAACTAAAATAATAGCAATAATTTCCAATTACAAATGTTTGTGTAGAGTAATTGTTTTCATTGTAGAAATATATTCTAATATGAATATTTAATTAAGGTATCAGGCAATAATGCGTAATAAAGGATCAGCTAGAATTCATTAAAATACCCGTGTAAATGTAACAGTATGCACAGTACTTTTACACAGTACAAAAATACAACGTCCAAAAAAATAGTTTTTTTTTTTTTTTTAAACTTTTTTTTTCACTAGATTGATCAGAAAATGTTTGTGTTTTGAGAAGAACAGACTTTTTAGTTTGCTATGAAAAACAGTTGAGGTTTGTGCTTGTGTGTTTCTGGCCACTGAACATGTGTTAATGCTTTCGCAGGCAGGTATTACCTATTGTCGCTTAGATTGAGAACACGCAGCTTTGTCATCTGTCCAATTTCATCAGGCAGAAACTCAAGTTTATTGGAGCGCAAGGACATGACTGTGACATTCTTGCAGTTTCCAATCTGCAGCACAGGACAGGATGTGAGAGCTCGGCTGAGGCACGGTTTACTTTTGAATATCAGCATTCTTTCTTTCACGCTGGTAAAACGACTCTTGCAATCTGTCAATACAGCGTTTTAGGTGAGTGAAGGTCAGCAAGACGATTCTAGATGTTCTGCATATGTGAACCACAGATTCACTTCTTCAGTTTCGTTGTTTGTAAAAGCTTTTTTGGCATGTATAACTCACAGTATCAGTTTGAGATTGTAATAGCCAAAAATGTATCCAAAAAAATAGAACTTGACATAAATGTGTGCTCTTATGAGAACCCGGATGCCTAATTTTCCCATTTTTTTTGTGACAACAAGATTAAAATTGACCTTTATGGTACATTAAAGGTCAATTTAAAACCATTCCAAACAATTCGCTTTTTATGATATATAATTATT
>SOMO01000156.1:86104-100950 GCA_028128575.1 Paedocypris carbunculus
AAAAAAAATAACAAAAGCCTAAAACATAACATTACAGTAAACTGCAATATCGAAGCATAAGCTTGTTCCAAATGCCAACTAGCTGTCAACACCTGCGGTTCGGATCTGCTCAGCAGGAATTAAATCCGGTGACCTCGTGCTTACAGATTCCCAAGTACACAGGTGCGTTCTGATGAAATGAGTTTAACCTAGAGAAAGGATGGAGTTCATCTGAGTCACATCTCCCGAGGAGAGTCCACAGTCTGAGATCAATGGTAGAGAGCATTTCAGCATTTTAACATGCAATACATCGGTTCTGTTTCACGATTTGATGAAAGCGAATCATTTCAGGCCATTGTTCCAGGCAGGCTGGGAAAACAAGGCACAGTCTCCATTTGCAAATGACGATGTATATGTAACTTGGCATCAGCTTCCTGAACTGAAGCAGAACAGCAAAAAGACTCCTTTCATTCAATCATGTTCCCATAATAACACATTGTGAACTGCAACACTGGTGATTAATTTACATTTAAAACACTCAGTTTTACAGAAAAATATACAATTTGTATTTAATATCGGTTTATTTACAATTTAAATGTATGTGAAAATTTGGACTCAAAAATGACTCGAAGTGACCGAATTTATCCATCAATTTTCTGAACTACTGTACTATTTGATTAATTAAATAAGTCACAGGGAGATGGAGCCAGTCCCATAAACTCTAGGCCTGAAGGCGGGACACACCTTTAATTAGTGACCAACCAATCACAGAACAGGACTCACAGTTAATGTGGAAAAAAGCAAAGAAAGAAACTTTTAAATGAAACAGTGAGAATTAAAGTCAAGAATTACACTTTTTAAAGAATGTAAGTCTGTGACAAAAGCATTTACAAAAAAAAAAGCTGTTATGTTGTACGTTATAATAATAATCTGTGATAGCTAAAAGTGCTCACAATTTAATCTAGTATAACACAAGCGCATGGTTTAGCTATAAACACTTTTGCCTGTCAAATTTTTGATTTCAACATCTAAATTCCAACTCATCTAAGATTAAGATATCAATCCATCAGGCAATCTCCCGACATTATTGAAAACGTTTCAAATACTTCAAATGCAAAACGTTGTTAACTGTACGACCAGAAAGTTCACACTTGTATAAATATTTCATGAGAAAAAAATTGAACAACTTAATAAAAAAAGGAACAGTCGCCCCCACGGTCCTCTATTTCTAGGACGGACCGTTTGCATAGTTTTTGCATTACGCAGATAACATAAAATCTAAAAGACAAGATGAATGCTTTTTCTGAAGCACAGCAGGACACATACAATCATTCCTGCCTGTAATGTGGCCTGCCTGCAGCAGAGAGATGAGGATAAGAGGGGGTGCTGCGTGAAAAGACTGAGATTACTGAGTCACTTGAATGAGAGCACCTCCAGGCACCAACACAACCCATATGGCCTCTCCGAGAGGAAGCGTTTCATTCCCTGCGCCTCTCACTTTTAACCATTCACGTGGATTTTCAAAAACTCGCTGATAGAAGGGCTTGACACAATACAGTCAGCACACAATAAACCATGTACATAGATCTTAATACAGTGTTCCCGATATACTTTACATATTACAATATTTTCAGTAGAGTAAGAGAACACCTCTCTTTGCACCTTTACACCTGAAAACTATACTTTATTGTACTTTACTGTAATTGTAAGTTATATGTCACCAATTCCAAGAAGACTTGAATAAAAGTCGTAAAGTATCGCATTAATACGTACACGTTAGTTTTCAATAATCATATTTATGAGGTTTTATTTCCTAATATAGAAATTACATTTAACACCTCAATGTTTCAAAACGGCAGAACAAAAAGTCAGGCTCAGTCAAACTCAAACGTGCAAAAAAGTGCAACTGCTAGTTCACGTGATTTAGCTCATAAATTACATTCGGTACCCTGCAGATGGCGATATTTCCTTACCCAAGAAATTAACTGCGGTAAAAAAGATGCAGAATTGTCGTGTACAATCACAATGTAACGGGTAACTGTAAGTGTCCATTCAAATGTACAGTAGTGGAGTAAAGAGTACAGATACTCAATCACTAATGTAGTCAAGTACAGAGAAAGTTGGAGTATAAAAGTTGCTTAAATACGTATGTAATACTCGGTACAAATACAAAGTAGCCAAAAAAAGTAACAAAGTCAATTTAGATATAAGTACTTTACACCACTGATTTTCAGCAAAATGGAAACAAATTCTCGATTTAATTTAAATAAAAATGTACCCTTTTGTCAACATTAAATTGAGCTAACAGTTTATGAAATACACTATATTTCCTAATATATAAATGAAATGTAATAGTAATACTAGGATAATATACCGGTATATTAGAACATTATAATTCTAAAAGTTTAAACAGTCTGAGGGTTTTGTTTTACTTGCTGGGTTTGATCGACAGAAGCGTGATACAAATTTAATGCTCACTATGAATAGAATTAAAGCTATAAGAAACTATATAGAAACTAGAAACAAAGTATAGAAACTAGAAACATAATTCCATCCATTTTCTGAACTGCTTTTCCATTTCTGGGTCATGGGGACCTGCAGCCAATCCCAGCAACTCTGGGACGGGGAGAACATACAAGTTCCACACAAAAGTACAAACTTGAGTCCAGAACTTGTACTTGCTATCTGATGACAGGGCTATCATTTTTACATATAATTACGTTAATAAGAGGGAATGCTATAAAACATTATACCCAATGCTTGAAGAACTGTCTTGACGTCCTCATCTTCCTTCCACCAACTGTGCAAAGACAAAATATTTCCCCATCTACGCAATAGCAATTGACGTTCTGTCAATCATTCATAATTGTTCTGTTAGTCACAAGACAGGACTGACCTACAAAAACACACTTGAGTGATTGTAATGAAAAAACTGTAGTTGAACGATCCATTGATGTTTAAATAACTGCATGAAAAACGGATTCAGATTAAAACATCACGCAGTGTCAACATTTTTTTAGATGGAGGTTATTTCAACTCTTGCCGCTTAAGGCTTTGAATCACAACAGCGTTTGTAAACTGGATTAAATGAAAGAATCGTGCATTATATAGACAGGAAACATTCAGTTGCCTTGACGATGCAGCGCTACCTCACAGTATTAAAAAAACGAGTTTGAAGCCTGTTCAAGCCTCTTCTGTTTGGATTTCTCATGATCCTTAAGAGACTTGGAGGCACATTTCTGCTTTTCTGTAGCTCTGTGGCTTTGGACAACTTAAACATTCCATAGCTGTGTAAGAGTTATAGATCGAACACGCTATAAAATGCTAATTCTAATATAAAAGTCTAAAGTGACAGCAATATTACAACATTTTGAACCAGTAACTCATAGATAGTGACATCCCATAATATTAAGCAACTTCCTGACGTCGGATTGTCTAAAAAGGTGGATGAAACAAGTCGACTGGTATGATCCGTGTGGGAATCGATAAGGCTTGTATCGTCATGAAGAAGTGCTTGGGTTTGTACTGCAGTGGGGATGGTGAGATGAACAGAGAGAAGGTTTTATTTGCGACTTCACACAGTGAAGCCTGCCTGAGTGGGCTGACAAGCGCTCATGCTACACAGAGTTGCTATGGAAACTGCAGGCTATACAGAAAAAAGTGCAAGACTGAGGATATGAATTAAGTTCTGTCATTTTATCATCCACTGCTGAGTACAGGCTGCACGTTGTGAAAATGATAAGACACTAAAGCAAACATACTTACTGCTTACTAATCTTCTAGTGAACTCATGCAATATTCCCTCCACTTCACAGCCACTGACACTTACGTCAGTACTGCGCAAAGCACATCTTCACTCCGTATTTCTTTAGATTTTTTTTTTTTACAAGAAAAAATGATTGTGTGCGTTCAGATAGTAAGTGTAGCACTAGCCTATATCAACGCTGTCCTCGTTACAATGAACTCAATTTCCCAGTATTCCTTGTGCTTCTCAATCTTTTCCTTTAGTCTTATTGCTTTCAGCTGTTTATGAATGTCTGTCTTGCTCTGTGATTGGTCAATCCCAGGTGTGTCTCCAGACTTCAGGCCCAGAGTTTCTGGGATTTGCTCCAGCTCCCTTTGATCATGAAATAGAAAAGTGGTTCAGCGAATTGATGGATTGCTGTCTTTAGTTAGTATGTTCATTTCATCCTTCTGTGTCGATCTTTAAATATATCTGTATATCTTTGAATGTGTTTCTCTGGTGAATTAATTTTAATAGTTAACAAAATTAAAACAATTATGGGCATTAGACAGACAGATTCACATACTTTTGCGACCTTTAAACCCAAAATGACACACCATAAACAATTTTAAATAATACCGATTATCACCAGTACATTTAATATTACACCTTTATTATCGTAGAAAAATCTATCCTCCCAGATAGAAACAAAAAATTCCAGGAATCAGAGTAAAAGGCTTGATGTAATCATGGCTCCATCTGCTGCACAGATATAAAGCAGTGGACATCATCACTGGACTACTGTACTGTAGTTCTGCCTTCTAGAAATGTCTATGGCTTGTAAATCAATGTCATCTATTCATCTTTTCTGTTTGTTCATCGTGTTCAGGGCATGAGAATTTTGAATATGGACCTAGAAATTACAGTTGCTCTTTATGCTGTTAGTGCAATTAAAACATATTTATAAATGGAAAAAAAGTAAATGGAACTTAAATCAAAAAATTATCTTAGCTTATTAGTCCTACTTGGCATTTCTTCCATCCATTCATGTATCCAGCAACTCTGGGCCTGAAGGTGGGATACACAGTCTGGATTGGGGCCAACAGCACAAAGACTATTATTGCGAGGTTGTATTAACATCTGATCCAAAATTTTCTCAAGTTAGTTTAACAGATAATTGAGTTTGGTTGACTTAAATGTATTTGTATTCGGAATTTGAGAAATTACACTTAATATACATGCACGAAGATGCCACATTGCATGTCATGGTGGATCTAATGCATTTGAGGCTTACGGATGAGGGGTTTTACTGAATAATAAATTACATTTCACTCACTTGGTCATGCAACGCTCGCATATTCTCAGAAGACTTAAAATATTCCATTTTACATCATCGTTTTAGAATTTGTCCTCAGCATATATTGAATGAAAAGTTTTGGTTTTACATTTGCGACTCTAAAAATAAGAGCCTGAGTGCATTAGATATTTCTCAGATCACAGATTTTTGCACAAATATAACATCTTCATTTATATACTGAGTATTTTTTTAATTAACAATGTGTAATAAAATCCTCACATGTCTTTCTTGACAAGGTCCATAAAATATTCAAAGATATGCAAAACAGTGTGAGGATCATCAAAAGAAGCGAACATTGGTGTAACTTGCGATCTGTCCTTCTAACGTGTGAATTTTCACAGGTCTGTTGTGTCAGCGATTGTTTGTGGGAAGACAAGCACTTCATCTTGAATCCAAATGACAAATACGACAAAGTAAAGACAGATAGAAGGTGGGGTCAGAAATCACTGTATATTCCAATGACACGTCTAACACCATCCCACCCGACACACATTCCTCCATCCTCCCACCGTCAGCCTGCCTACAGCCTCTTGTTAAAAGGAAGTGCTGTGAATTACAAAAATGACAGTATAAGTTGATGTGATGGAACCAATCCTCTATCTATCACAAATCTTTGATTTACGCACCATTAGGTTTCGCATTTTGTGAGGCGATTGGTACTTAAAATACCATTTAACACCGTACAATCCAATATCATAATTGAAGAGATATTAACAGCATTATAAGACAAAATAAATCAATAAATCTTGTCAGGATTTTAAGAATGACCAGGCCCAAACAAAACATGCAGTAAATCATTAGAAAATTGAAACATTAAAACCGTAAATGTTTGTAAAATTGAGAAAATTAATAAATGACCAAACCTCAAAAATCAAAAGCACAAGGCTAAGCCCAAACAGAAGTCAAAGATTCACAATAAAAATAAATATCTTGTAAAATATAAATATGTGTAAAAAAATGACCATAAAACCTGATAGAAAGAAGACTTAGCGTAGCATAGTTTATCTTACGTCTGTATTTGACGTCATTTGACTTTACAAAATACAGCGGAGATCAGTAAGATGTGTGCGAGTGAAGAACACTGAGAGACGGTGGAACTAAAACAATTTGTCAAATTAATTAGATAACATAAATGGAAAATTCTAAGAAACAAACCAGACAATTATTTTAGGTTTAATAGATAAATGGGTACAGTGGGGCAAAATGACTGCTAGCTTTATATTAATATGATGTAATAGGGTGTACTACTATTGAAATAATAGTAATAACTACTATTACTTCCTGTGTTTGACTGGGACTGAGGACATAGCTTTTTTTTCGGTTTGGTCCATATCGAACAAGTTTGTCTTATCAAACTGATGATTCAAAAGATTTGTCTGGAAAACTTGGCCTAAATGAGACACTCTTTAAAATGTGCAGATATCAGACCGGCATGTGTGGAGTCAAAGTCGTGTAAGTTGTCAGTTACAAAAGAAAAAAAAAACTTTGATTTGTTCTGATTACATGTTTTGCTAATTTGTTTTACAATGTCAAGGGACGTTCAAATGTCGTTGAATTGTTCCAAAAATTATCATTAGCATGACAAAATGGCATAATGGCAATATTCATTTTGATGGTAATATTTCATTAATGTCTTGTTAATTCTTCATCATTACTTATCTGAACAGTCTAAAACAAATCTAGTTATAGATTTTATTATATTACAAAATCTACAATAAAAACATGTAAAGTAAGAGAAGTTTGTCAATAGCCACTAGGGATCGTATCAAAATTGTGCTATGCATTTAACTATCCAGTGAAGTTACAAACATCCAGTGAAGTGACACACACAAAGTCGGAGCAGTGAGCAGCCTTAAGCTGGGGGTCTGTGTCTTTTTCAAGGACACTCAGTTGTGAAACAGTTGTGAATCTCTTGAAACGAAAATCTTGCCATCTAAACTCACAGCCGAAAATCTCTTGCTGCATGTGGGAAGAAACTTTGCGTAAATAAGAACATGGAGTAACTTTTACTAAGGGTCTGAATAAGCGGTGCCGCGTCAGTCCCCACAGCAGGGGCCGCTGGCTCTCTGTCTGCTGCTGTAGCCCATCTCTCCCTTACGCTGAAGACGCCTACGCTACTCTCAAACCTTGTCTGTAGGCTGAAAAGCAGAGATCTTGGAAAATGGTGTATTCTGCCAGTGCATCAAGCACTCTGATGAGAAAGAGCGACAGAATGAGCAGAACTACATCTGTCAGGGATGTACAGTACAGTAAGCAGGACGCAGAGTGCACAGGAAAGGCGGTTGTGCTGGAAGGGATGCCTAAATGTTTTAAAAGAATTCTTACTGGCAGCACTGATTCAAGGTGAAAAGCTGTAGTGTTTCCAAGACTGGCAAATCCCAGGACCACACTGATCAAACGCACAGCAGATGGGAAAGTAACACTCCGACAAACACAAACCGCGATGTCCAAAGAGAAGACAGCAGATGCATTACTTTGGTCCTAGTTGTGAACAAGTCACATAATGAGTAAGGCTGTTCCAGAATAGGTGATAATTATAATAAAGTGCTAAACCTCCAGCACTTTGCCGTGTGTGTGTGTGTGTGTGTGTGTGTGTGTTTGTGTGAGTGTCTTTGTGTGTAGGCAGCCTTTTCACACAGCGATGATGCTGCACCATGGAAACCTGTACAGATATCTGCAACTAATTATGCAGCGACCCGCTGACAGTTATGAAGAGAAAAAAGGACCATGGAATTAAAGTGCCAGCTTCTGCTTCCTTCATTCTCCACACTAGAACCGATCAGAGCAAATAACGTACTAGATATGGTTTCAAAGATGGGAACTAGAGCAGTGAAAAGTCTGTATAGAAGATGTCTAAAGGAATCAAGCAGAGAGCTAAAATGAATCTTTACCAAGCGCTTGTGGCCGTGAGATTGTTTAAAAACAGTTTGATTTTTCAGGATTATAATCGGTCTTTTTCACAAGCTATGAATAGGGATTCGGAAAAATGCACTGTTCATTTATTGTAACAGATAATAATACTCATTCATTACGAACTTCCCCGAATGATTTACGCTTCCCTCTCATTTTTTAGCGGCCTAGAGATTCGGACCACCTGAATTATTCGGAGTGCTCAGAAATGACAATGAACATGGCATTCTCTTAGCAATACAGTTGCATTATGATTAAAAAAGCTGAGTATTTTCTATGGGACGGGTGTATCTAGGTCGGGGTGACCTAGTTGACAGAAGACCTACTTTAATCTGATTGGCTTTATCAAGGCGATCCAGTCCCTGTTCGGTTGCTTTTCCTCAAACCACGTCTGTTTATGTATCACTAAGCATGAGCTTGGAATGAAATGCCAGACCATGAAACATGCACAGTGCAAACATACCCATATGTGGGTCAAAATCAATTTTAAGGTTTCTATTAAATTGATATTACACCAAAACTCCAGAAAGTTGGCTTGAGGTCAGAATGAACTTGGGTGGTCTTGTTAGCATGTTACGAGATACAACAATTTCTTTTAAGGTGAATTTATTATTTTTTTTATTCCAAAAAAATAATTTTATAAATTAGACAAAAGAAGATAATTATTAAATATTTTGTGTCAGGACAATCGATTTGCTCACCCATAGTGGGTGAATGTGTGTGTGCATGTATGTCAACCAATGTTTTTATTTTCAACCCAAAGACATAATGTTATTTTTTAATTAATATTATTTTATTTTATTTATTTATTTTTTCAAATTTTGGCCAATTCATAAAGGAAAGAAAATAGTTCATTACCTTAATCTTGAACATTTCACTTCAGGTACAGAATCAGAGCGCGCGTGTGCGCGCGCGTGCGCAAACCAGTAACCAAGGCTGTAACCAGTGACGATATAAGAGAGTTGTGTAGATCGTTTGAAGAAAATAAAATCATATTTTGATGAATGCAATTACAGATGAGAATGCATTTAAACGCCATCACTGTTGCAACACGTCAAGACTCCTTATGCTCCCGAACACATGCGGAATGTGTCTGATCGTGAAAGTATAAAAGCCGCAACATGCGCAAAGATTGGAGGCTGACTTGGAGTTGGCGTACTTCGATTCCACATATGCGACTCGTTGTAAACCAACGAATATTCAATCATTAAAACGTACGCTCAGTTTATTAAAGAGCATGCCAAACACGATGCGAGTGTGTGGGCTACATACCCCAGTAAGATGTTTGATCATTTTGGATCGAATGCAGAACGTTGAAAAAAAAATACTTTTTTCCTAAAATCAGCGTGTCGCCTCGATTCCTTCCAAAAATCCAATAGAACCCGCGATGGAATCACGCGTTTAAATTAATAAAAGCGAGAAAATTCCTATGTTGTCAACCATCGAGCATCCTCGACCGTCTCCATCTCCATTGAATCATCGGCGCAGTTCGATGCAATGGCTGCGCGCATGAATACTGCGGACTGACTCCGTGCGACGTCAATCAAACAAGTTCACCTACGCTTGAGCGCGACGATTGGTTATAAAGTTGCATTGTGTCTCAAATCCGAAACGATGCTGCTCGTCAGATCAGTCCAGTCACCGCAGCCCTTACTCGCGCATGATCACAGGACACGTGAGGGGTTTTTATGCCAGCACATATGTTGACGGTCTCCTGCAATTACTGCGCAAAGTAAATTATTAAATAATCTTCCACAGTTATCTGTTCAATTAAGAATTTCCCTGGTCATCTATCAAATCTTTCATCCATTTATGTGCAATATGAGTGGCTTTTTCTTTTTCTGGGTCGCGGGGAGGACACACACCTTGAGCTTTTGTGTCATAGTGACCTTTTAGTTGATCTTTGAGGTTGTGTGATGAGAAATGTATGTACAAAAATCATCAGTGAGAATGCAGTCTGGAAAATCCCATTACATTGGAATGTTGTAAATTATTTTCTTCTCTATCTAGTGATATAAAGTAAAGATTTCACCCATTATTAAACATAAATCTGTTATTCATTCATTTTTTTTTCTCCATGGGAGGGAATTTTAAAATGAAAGTTAAGAACTTTTTACCTGGAAGAACAAGTCTGCCAGAACTTTATGCCAGGATATACCATCACAAAAACGCTTAAGGTTTGATCAAGCAATGTGTTCTGTGGAGTTGGAGAAGGTGTCTGACTGAGTCACAATCCTTATCACCCATGGTGTAGCTCATTGTTAAATGACTGAAAATTAAATTATAATTCGAGGCCATGGTCCTTAACTGCAACACAGGTTCCCATCTTTCTACAGGCTGCAAGATTTTGCTGTTTGATGATCCATGCAAGTCCGACCCAGAAAGCGACCCAGAGAAAGACAGGATAAGAGGGACTGTGTCTCTATTGGGGCCTGGAGAGACCTCAGTGTCTAAGAGGGATGTGTTGAGGGAATTGACAAGGAAAAGGACAGCCTGGACATCAGCCCCAGGTGAGGGAAAGTGACCGGATGGATTGTCAAGGAATAACACTAAAAAAGGTAGAATAACACTAAAATGTAGTTTTATATGCATACGCTTTGGGCTTTGATTTTTATTTCATCATTCACAATTTGTATAGTAATAACTATAGGATATATTTTTGTTGAAGATTTTTGTTGAAAATGTGGAACTTGTGACAAATTTTCTCAAAACTGATTTTCTCATAAACAATACAGGCTTAAAACTGATGTCTAAAAGTGTTTACTGCGTTTTAGTTCATGTAGTCATTTTATCAATATTACAGTAATAACAAACCATCATATAAAAAAGTAAAAATGAAATATTGATAGAGTATGTACAGTACAGCAATGGGAGGTTATCTGACTTGGGATTCTGCTTACAGTTGCTTAGCAACAGTCTAATCTATGAGAAGTGCATGGCAGAAAGAATGATTTGAAAACTCTGGAAATTAAAAAGTGCATAATTACATCTGTATCATATATATGTATATTTATATATATATTGCTTGGAAACAAACAAACCCCTCAAATATTTAGCCTCCATCTGAAGATTATTTTAATTGTGCTTAAATAGCACAACATGCGAATCGGAGTTTAATTCGTTTAGATTTAAAGATAGACAGCATATCTTGCTTCATTCGATATACTGTATTAGATGCTGTATCGGGTTTTCAGACGTTCCGGGACACATTACAACAGTTATAAACAGTGGTTTGTAATGTCCTTGCGCATTTTATCTTGGGGGAAAATAGCAACATCGTTCTGTCTAAAAAGCAAAAACCTGTCGTTGCGGTGTTACCATGGCAAACAAATCAAGGATCTCTAATAAAGTAAACCACCAAATACCAATGCCGCTGGGGGGCGCTAATGCTCCTCTCGTCTGAAATGGCGCTCGGGCACAGGTAGATCGAGTCTCTCCCCCCTCCTGTGCGGGTAATCCACAATAACCAAACAACAGATCACCCATCTGCCCTCCGCCTGCGGTACTACTCGCTCACATGGGAATCCGTTTTACTTAAGACCAAAAAGGAAACAGGAGACAAGTTACATTAGTTTCGTACAACAACAAACTCTAATGGTGCGAACGGAGATGGAAAGTACGCGCGTCCACTTGTTGATGGAATAACGAACGCGGTTAGCTTACTAGCTCCGCCGGCAAACACACACTCACACCCGGACTGGATGAGGAATCTTCAGAATGGCAACAGCGAAACTTTGATGGTCAATCTGCTTTCGGATATTCTTGTCTTCGGACGTCTGTGTTATCGACTGGCGGTTGTGTTTTTTTGTTTTCTTTATATTTACCCAGCGAATTTGAAATCGATGACAACAGAAACTTAAGTAGAACCATTAAGCTAATGCTAATGAAGGGACTCCGATACCTCGGTAATTGGAATCAAGTGTATACAATTACTCTCCAGCATCACGGATACACACGTTTCTAAGTTCGTGCGCGTTGTTTAATCGCCGTTGACTTTCAATCGGCGAAGTATCCGGTGGATTCACGTGCACATTTAGACTTTAAATGTTCCTGAACAAACACTGCCTTTGTTGATGTCGAACACCGCTTGGAGTTCATTTTGGGAAAACATCCATCGCTAATATATAATACTAGGACTGTTAAGTTTGTTTGATTCACCGGTTCTATGTGAAATGGACACAGGTAGCCAGTATCCCGTAAACTCCTTGTTTCCCGACAAGGGTCTCAAGGTCACCCACTGCTCCGAAAGATCGCGAAGTTTTGAGGAACATCAAGGTAACGACGATGGGTGGCAAACGATCAGCGTCATTCTCTCTGGAGGAGCACCTTGGGGATTCACTCTCAGAGGAGGACTGGAGCACACCGAGCCGCTGCTGATAACCAAGGTAAAGCGTCTTAATTCCAGCGCCGTTTTTCTTTTATATCTTTGCGACATTTATGAGACCGTTACCGGTGTCCGGAATGCGACGGGAACGTGTAATGGTCACTTTTGAGGCGGAATTTTAAAAGAAAGTATTTAAAATGAAAAAAACAATAAATAAATAAAAATATTATGGTTGTAAAACAATAATGATTATATTGATTTACTTTTGCTGTCTGCCGATAATATTTTTAAAATAATAATATGTAATGTCATTCAAATGTCACATATAAACACAGTCTGTTTGGAGGGTACTGTTAAAAGTTGCGAGGTTTCTCTTGCCTCCAGTAAGCGTTGGTGGTATAGTGGTTAGCATAGCTGCCTTCCAAGCAGTTGACCCGGGTTCGATTCCCGGCCAACGCATACGATTTTTGCTTTTGAATAGAACACTTTACTGGTTAAAATAAATAAAAGTAGAAATGAAACGTTTTGGGGAGGTTGTGAAACGCTGGCAGAATATTAATTGTAAATATATAGTACAGTTTTTGTCGAGTAGCAACACATGTCATAATATTCTTTTGTCAAATGTCATCATTTTTTAATCTTTTGCTATTGTTACTCAAGCCAAACGTCTTTAGAAAAGCTTTGTTGATAGCAACATATTTTTCTACATATGTACAGTATATGGATACATACTATACATGTCAATGTATTATATTCATTGTCTTTTTTTTGTACTGAGAAATAATGTTGTTGCTTTATAGCTTTGAAATTGGCTTTTTTGTCTACAGCAGAAACTTGTTTTTTTCCAGAAACTCAGTTTAAACAGTGACTGAACTGACTTTTTGTGTGCTTTTTTAGTTACTTATCAACTCTGAAAGACCTTCCTGATAAATCCTGAAATTTTGTTTTCCTTGCTCTTACTTTAATTTTTTTATCTCTGCTTCGTATACAGTATGGCATCTTTATTTATGTTTTAATCTTTGACTAAACTTAGATCACGTTCCTGGATATTCAGTATGTCACGCAAATTGTAGTTGAAGAACGTCATCTTCAACTGAGCCTTTACGAGCTATAAACCCAGTTTAGCTTTTTTATGTAAAGCTTTGAGTTTTTCTTTGGGTTGTTTGGAAACTTCGAGGATGAGTGAATCTGTGGATTTTCACATTTCTTGACATTTGTCCGCCAGGAATTGTTTCTGTGTTTCGCAAACACCGTCACACTTCAGGAGTTGGTGAGAGCAGTTAATGGTGTACTGAAGTTTCTTACCTCACTTGTTGATGATTGTGTTGTTTTCAATGGGTCATACAATGGCAAATGTTGCCTTTTTTAACCTTTGCACTTGGTTTTTGAGATCCAGTCATATTTAGGTTTTTTTTCGCAGTTTTCTAGAACTGTGAAATTGTCAGAAGTTACTATCAGATATTGATCATCAACTTTTTTCATTAATTTAAACGTGTCTGATTCATGATTGTTTAAAAGAGTTGTTATCAGCTGTTGTTATGGTTGTTTTATGTGTATGTTCATGGTTTAATGGAATGCCATAGGAAGTGAATGACAAAGACAAATGCCACAGAAACCACCAGAGCTGACACACCTTACTGAAGGGTGTAAAATAGCGTCACTTTCTCAGGAACTGTTTACACAGTCACTGCCGACTGGGAATGAGTTTACACACCCAACTCATGTATAGTTTCAAAGTTTTTTAAGACTTTACTCGTAGCGTGATTGCATATTTTAATGATACACGAAGAAAATCCATCTCCTTTGTTGGACTGAAATATTTTACACTATTTTATTATGATGATGAAATTCTTGCTCAATCTTTAATACAATTTTATAAGCAAGGTGTAAAATGCAGGCCTTACATAAAATGGCTTGGCGGTGCTTATGCTGCCTTTTGTTTTTGGCAACGTGTGAAATGTCCGCATTGTTGCATACCTACTTTGTAAAGAATGACATTTAACATGACAATTTCATGATAATTTCTGGAGCAAAGAGATTTTTGACAATGACATGTCTAGACATAAAATAAGAAATGCAAAAGGAACTGCGGGGCAGTTTTTTGGGAAGCGAAAGAATCAAGTGTCATTACTCTCTTTCTCCAGGCGCTATCAAAATCTTGGATGTTGACCGACTTCTTGTGAAAATTATTTTAGGTGACACTCACAACTTTCCGGCAGGAAAGATCTCATTCCACACACTGACATGCACGTTTCACACCAAAATGTGAAATATCTGAATCGTTATGAGCTTTAATAATACATCAAGTCTGAAAGTTTCATTCTCAAGGCATCATTGTAATCTTGGTTGTCGACTGACTTCTGGTTCTACACACATTTAGTCTTTTATTAACTTAGCCAACATACCAGAACTTTTTTTTTTTTTTTTGCATTGTTTGTTACACACTGAGCCGGATTGCCTTTTAGGGATTTTATAAACTGCCTAGAAAATGTGTGTTTTATAGTTTGTGACCATGTTTCTTCTTTGTTTAAGGAGTTCTATACCATGCCTAG
>SOMO01000156.1:109142-129252 GCA_028128575.1 Paedocypris carbunculus
AAGCATTACTAAACTGGGCATATTGGATAATTTTGCGCATATGATGTTTTATACTGTAACTTGAATAATTTTAGTATTGATGATACCCATCTAGATCGGTTAGCTGTCCATGCCACACACACTCATGTAATCACCCCGTGCCATCAGAGCTTCTACCAGGCTTATGTGCCGAGAACAACTTGGGTTGTCTTTGTTGTGTAGCTGTGTAACTACCTAAACAGAGATGGTTCCAGATACCCTGAATCTTTGGATGACATCATGAATCACATTAGCTGTTTTTCTCTAACAAGTCCTTTCGGATAATGCTTCACTAAGTTTCACTGCAGCGTTTGGCGAGTTGGTTGTCCTCTGACCATCTTGAGTTCTAAGCGACACCGGCACTCAGAGAAGCTTTTTTATTCTCACTATTGTTGACAACTGAGCTAATAAGTGGCAAATTGGTCCTTGAGCGGTTCCTTATAGGTGCATTTCACTCTTCCGGCCTCTTATTGCTACCTGTCCCAACTTGTTGGAATTTGTGGCTCTCATAAAATCCAAAATGAGCCAATATTTGTTGTGATATTTAAAAAAAGTCCCATGATATTTTTTTCCATGTTCTATTGTGAATAAATATATACAGCATTTAAGTGAATTTTTCTTTTTTATTTAGAGACTGGTAGTACAGTGTCTTAGCATATTTGGACGCGTCTTTACACATGGGTGTTGTTTTTGTCTTGTGTCAGACTCACAATGTGCAATTTGTTGCAATACTGATGTGCAACAGTTTTTTTTTTATCATTGTGTAACTATAAAGTAAAATCATATGCTTATCGCACTATTGCACAATTTAAAATGGTTATTGTTGGTGCCAATTTCTTAAATATTTCAATATCTTGAACTTTTTCTGTGTTGTTTTTTTCATTGCTTGTTTCACTGGAATTACCCTATTCTGGGAACAATAAAGCCAATCTAAAATAATCTAATCTAGATCTATTCTACCAGTGCTTTTAATAATATATTGTCCTGTTAGAGTCTTCCCAGTAGTCAAATAGCTGCGTGTCGTGTTGTTATTAGAGAAATGTCACTCAAGGCTTCAGAATCCAATTATAAGCATAGCAAATCTCTCCTATAGCTTTAGCCCGGGTGGAAGAGTTGAAAGTCAGGTGGAGCCCAGTTTTTAGCGAATGATTTCTAGAAGCACTCGACAAAAAAGATTGTAATTTAGAAAAGAAGATTGCTAAGAGTCAGATCAATATTTCAGATGAATCAAGCCAAGATTTGAAGAGTTTTAAAACTTTTATATTGAGTATGTCGTTAATCCTGGTGCAACCCTTTTCTAAGACGGTTTGTGGAACAGTCCAGATGCAAGGTGAATTGACAGCGTGGGTTAGACACGTTTCTTTAGCATTAAAGGAAGAGCTGGTTTGTTTACAAGTATAGTGTTGGACGGGTATCTTATTAAAAGCTGTGACTTCAGCCGGATCAAAGCATACGCTGTGGTGGACTGATTTCTTTATTCACTTGTGGTATGTTATTTATTTTATGATCATATCAAATATTGTGTTTTCTTATTGTTTGACCTTTTCAGTTTATTATTTGTGTGAACATGTTTGTGGAGATTTTTTTGTTTTTTGTTCAGCTTTATCACTCACCACTCACTCACTCACGCTCTTGTTTATGCATAATGAATATTTTCCTTTGTGTTCGTTTCCATGAAAACGGCTGTGAAGTAATGATGCTATAGGGGACCCGAAATGCGCAGGAGAAAGCCATAGGCATTTTTTATTTTGACTTTTTTTTTATATAATTTAGTATAAATTTAGACTTTTTTTGGTCTTTTGATAAAGGCTAAGCTTTTTATAAGTACAGTAAAGAAACACACACAGCTAAATCCTAATGTATTTGACCAGTCAATTTATTTTTCACAGTTGCAGACCATCTTAAAGTAGTTGTACGTAATATACAGAATTATGAGTAAAATTTAGCAAAGACAATGACATAGCAAACCAGGTCTATAAAAGGTTTTGAACTTGTTCTGAAAGTTCCACTCATTTCTGCTCCACTCCTAATGCAAAGTATACGAAATTGATAAGAAATTCTTTATAGCGCAAGATGACAGGGCTTCTTTATGGTGCGAGATCCATCACCAGCGCCGCAGTGAACTCGGTGTGAGGTTGGACAGTACTTTAGCTGGTATGACATGCAGCTCAGGAATGTGGCTGTCATTACAGGCACCTCACGGTTGGCCACTCCTGGCCTTGCGCTCGCTGTCTGATTGAGAGGCATTTTCAAGAAGGCCTTTGTGCAGATATTCCAAAGCCAGACAAATAGCTGGACTTTCGTGCAATTTTTGATCACTTTCTGTTCAACAAATCTACCTGTATGTATAGCGTTTCATGAACTTTTGAAGTCTCGATTGAAATGATTTCCCGGTCTTGTTATTTGTTTTGGACTTTATGAGAAGGAACTTTTGCAACATTTAAGGGAGCATTACTGCCTAGGAATGAGCTCCTGTCTGGAATGCACGGATGAGAAGTCGTCTTACAATAGATCATTGTGAGCGATTCTGTACAAGCCCGCCCATCAGCGCAGGCCAAAGCAATTCTTTAGTAATCTTCTTGCCTATCACCAGACCACTTGTTTAAAAGCCAAAAACAAGTTTTAATCAGGTTTAAAGCTTTTGTAGGTCAGGCTCTGAACCTCTAACTTCAGTCCGTTTTTAAAGTTAGCAGGTGGACTCAGTTCTCAACACGTTCTTGGACAAGATGGGTTTTTCAGGGGAAGGTGGAGTTACAGTTACATGATCTGGTCACCGGTGGTGGCCGGAGATGTAGAATGAGTCGGGTGAGTGGTACGTCTCTGTCTGAAACAAAGGTGCTCACAAAGATCCAGATGTTGCAGATGAGGCCAGAGGACCAAAAGTAAATGACACCGAATCACAGAATATTGATAAAAATCGCACTGTTTGAATTGTTATACATTTTCATGTTATTTGGAAAGAATGCAACTTATTGGGTAGATATTAGGGTATTGAGAGCTGATTTGTTGTCAAATATAAAGTATAAAGATAAAACTAAATATTTACCTTTAAGAACAATTTGTTTTTTTACATCTAATATTTTGTTTCTTACACACTCTGACCATAATGATGGAGGTTTCTGATTTAAAGTAATGTTATTATTAAAAGAGGATGATATACATTTTGGTTTTATTGTTTTAGTTTACAGTTATGTTTTTACTGTAAATAATATATACTATAACCGTACATAGTACAAAATACCCCCCCCACACACACACACACAAACACACACACACTTTTTTTTATGCTGTGGATTGATTTTAATCCACATGAGGCAAAACACAGATTTGAAAATCAAACTGTTGCTGGCGCAACGGAAGAAAACCGGACCGATGCACAAAAGAAGTTCAAAGAGAACATTTGGCCCTCTTGAGTGCTCATTAGCATACCATCTCTGGGCCAATAGGGAGAAAAGGCTGCTGTATTACTTAAAGGAGACTGGCCCTGACAACAGCCCCCTTTTCATTCCCTCCCCCTCATCTCCTCCTTCCTTGGGTAAAATCACCATAATCCCAGAAGAGATCCGTGCTGACTGCTGCAGTCACACCGGCGTTTGCCGTAGAAATGTCCGGGTTGTGTGCTGTGGCACAATGAAGGATATTTCTTCATGTGGTTCTTTAAGATCACATTTTTCTTTAGTTGTTATAGAAGAAGTGGATGGTTGAAAAGACTCACACTGCCATCAGGGACCGGCGGTCTGTGGTGGGCCCTTTGTCCTGGCCTGTCTTTGATGTAAATTTGGAATGCATGGCCTGGGGAGTCCACTGGAGCGCACCCGGCTTCTCAGGACTGTTTTATCTCTCGTCTCAGGTCTGGACTTTTAAGGGATCGGTGGATAGTGTGTTCCCGGGATTGTTTGGTGAGTTGGGTTTGTTGTGTGTTTACGTCTGCAGTTCATGGATCACACCTGTTGTTGATGTTCCTTTGGGCTTTTATCTTCATACCTGTTTAGTCTATTTTACTGCTTTGATGGTGATTGATGACATGTTTTATGTTTATTTGATTTGGAAACCTGACCAGGTTAAGTTAAGAACGTTACGGTGAAGGGGTATGTTAATCATCTATGTTAATTAAATTCAGACACATTTTTTAAATAATATATATTTAATATTGTCATATTAAACTAGACATTTTGTTTTGATGGCTAAATGTTTAAAAATGTTCTACATATTCACAAAATGATTGCGTCAAAATAAAGTTGGTTAAGATTTTATTTCTAATTTATACTTAAGCCTGGGTTTTTTTGGGGTGGGATTTGGCCTTTTTTTTTTAGATTGGCTGGTGTCTTTTTCACTGGGATTTGTTTGTTTTTGAACATGCCTTGCTCTGAAAGCATCACTGGGGGACTTCCCTCTTCAAACCCCCTTCACGGCCTCTATTCCGCCTGGTTGCCACTGATTCGGACCACTAGCATATCTGCGTTAGACCAGTTGTAGCCCTGACAATATGACTAATAAAGAGAGCACCATTAGCATTTGAAAAGGCAGAGCCATGTATTCATTACACCGAACTTTTGAACAGAAAATCTAGCTTTTATTTAAAGTGCAGAGTGCATCTTTTCAACCAATCCGTTCTTACTTTTATTATTAGTTTGTGTTTAAAAAGACATGCTTCTTTGTTTAAATTTACGTTTTTATTCGCCTTTGATGTTTGTTGTGAACTAAGATGTTTTGAAGTCAGATTACTGATTTGATTTACACAGCAACTTTTTGAAATTTAGATTTGAATAAAATATTGACTTTTCTGTTCTACGACTGGAACTTGACCTCTTGATCTGTTAGAGGAGCACGGCATGTCTGCGACCGACTGTTATTCTAACCCTCAACCTCACGGATAACCTCCACAACCTGGAATGTTGGGTTATTTAAGGCTATTTGTTTTAAAAACTGCATGATTAAATTACATTTAAAAAATGATTGGAATGTTATGACTCAAAAAGAAAAGAGTATAGGTTAATTGTGAAGTTTTAATGAAGTTGTGGACAGTGCTGTTTCTTGTTTTATTTGTGTTTATTATTATTATTTATTAAATTAAATTGGGTAGGAATAAAATTACTTTTTAACAGATCATTTGATATGATAAATGTAGAACTTTATGCAATTACATACTGCCGAAATGTTGAATAAAAATGTATGCTCATTACATTTTAGTACTGGACATTTCAGCACTTTACCACAAGATGTCTCTTGCTGCTCACTTTTACCAGATACATATTTAGTGTTCTGCACAAGTTACAGTACTTTATGTTTTATTTATATTCTGATCACACGTAAATTTATATAGAAATTGGAGTAGGGGGCCACTATTTTAGATGAAATGTGTGAACCAATTGAGATCAAGCTTACATTTTTAAACTTATTTTTTTAAGCTTGTTTGATGTAATAAACTATTAAAAGTCTATTCAATCTATTTTTTTTAGAATAATGAAACGAGGCTCTCTGAACTTCAGCACGTCAGTGTATATGAAATAAACACTGCATTAATATTATACAGAGCATGACCCTGTATTAGTATATTTGTATTTGTGTTGTTTGCACATTTTCACAGATTAAATACTTGTTTTAGCTCAGCGATTTTGAAGCAAATAGGCAGATCTAAGAGCAAAAAAGAGTCTCCGCATCGGGTGGTTTTGTTTAGCGTGTTTACAGAGTGTAATATTTCGGGGTGGTTTTGTCTAAAGAGATTTAATTATTTGTTATTACAAGTTTCATAATCAAGCATATAATTGCACCTAACGCTCTTGAACAAGATATTTTAGAGTTGTGGCCAATGCAAGTGAGTGTGTTTTGTGTTTTCCATCACAGAGATCTGTTTGATTTACAGCACTAGCGTCCCGGTCAAAGTCAGCTAAACTCAGACTGATATTCAGACTGTGCCCCTCCCCTTTTTAACCCCCTTCAGGAAAATGAAAATGGTGGATATTGTAGCACAGAAAATGCCATCAGAGAGTGACGTTCATATGGCCCGGAGTTTTCTCACGAAGATTTTGCGAAGTTCTATGAGGTATGGTGTCATCATAATCAATAATCACCCACAAATCCATTCCCTCTCCTGTACCATCCAGTCTAGTCCGATCTACAAACGCATTCCCCCACAACCATCTGACGTTTCAAACCACCTTACTTAACGTGCTCTACATTTTCATTTTTTCTCATTCATGCATTTTTCCAAAACATCCGATCATTTAAAAATACAGTATATGTTTTCTAAAATATTTTCTAACATTGAATTTAAAAAGCAGGTTTTGATATTATGGGAAGTATGGAAATTTACTGATTGAAATAAAGTCAATGGTTCAAAAAAAATGTTTTATCAAAATCAATGGGTTTTAAGGGTAATGTGCTTCACTAAAGGCAAAATCTTCAAACTGGGTGTTATTTTGAGCTGTTGTGAAAGTAATCGTTTTCAATTTCACTTCTTGCACCGCAGAAAGAATCGATTTAAAGGGTATGTTGTTGTGGCTTGAATGTTAATCGTCTATTTGTGCAATAGATTTTTTTTCGTGTTTGGCTTTTGTGGTTGGCAGTCAGAATTTGTTGTGTGCTCCAATGAAAGTCTTCATTTGCTTCATGTTGTGTCATCATCTTATTTGCTTCCATGCAACTTGAAATAGTTCATAGTGTTTTTTTTTGGTGATTTGTTGTGAATAAATCCACACCTTGTCTTTTTTTCTATACTCTTCTATATTTTCATTTTTTTTTTCTTCTTTTTCCACACAGAAGAAATGAGCCCGTGAGTAGACCACATTCTTGGCATGCTACCAAATTCAATGAGAGCCACACTGAAACCAAAGCACAGTCCGCACCCTCACCAGTCTGGCAAACACGATATGATGCAAGGTAATGGGAAAAACAGTGAAGAATTTCTTTATTTGGAAATCCATAGGCCTATAATTTGGTTTAACTTCAGGAGTCGTTTAACTTTTGGACAATTCATATGCACTTGCGATTCCCATGCAGGTCTATGTGTTATAAACGTTGTTTTTCCCCCCAAAATAGTTCATCATCTTCTGATTTCTCAACTGAATGGGACCAAACAAATCTACATAGAGGATCTGATCATTTCAGTTCATTGGGAAGCATGGACAGCCTAGAACACTGCTCTCATCCCTACCCAGCTGGTCGTCTTTCTCCAAGCAAGTCCAACAATAACAGCATTGAACATTTGGGTTGTGGCAAACGTGACTCTGCTTATAGCTCTTTCTCAACAAGTTCCGGAACCCCAGATTACACACTGTCCAAAAGTAACACAGCATCTACCGAGAACATGGTGTACAAAATAAATCAGTGGGATTCAGGTGGTAGGCACAGCAATGGTAGACATACCCATAACCTCAACGAAGCAGTTCGACAAGATGACAGCATTGGTTGCCTTCAGCACTCCTTAAATACAAGTAGCCACGAGATACCAAGAAATGAAGATCAGGCTGGAACTCGTCATTCAAGTTCTGGAAGAGTTGGTATCGGTCCAGTCTGGCACGTCCCAGATGTAAAGAAAAGCATAATTTCTCCTACACCACCTCCCACCCCTCCAACTCGCAGTGATAGTTTCGCAGCTACCAAGGTCCACGAAAAGGGTTTCAGCACCGGCATGTCTGAGGTCCATGGTGCTCATGCTCAGTTAAAGCCTCAAACGAAAGGATTACAAAAAATGAACGAAACCTATGAAACCAAGACAAGTCTTGAAACTCAGCACAATTATCACCCACCATCCTCCATTGAGCCTTCTCATGTCTACATGTCATCTGAAGCTCATCATCACTACCCTCATTCTGTGTCTCCATCCACTGCATATTCCCAATCAACCACAGAAATCAGAGACAGATATTCGTTCCACGCCAGTGGTTTGTCGAATCCACGTTTATGTGGTGATGAAGCCACGTTTCATGCTCAAACTAGAACTGTGCCTGTGCTTAAGCCTCCATTCAGTGGCTATTTTAGCAGTATGCAGGAGCTGCCCACTAACAACCAAGCCCACCTCTTCAAACAAAGCCAAGACAGAAGGCCGGCTGCATCTCTGTCTGGTTTTACCGCTGATCCTGAAGGAAGCATTCAGAGCTGTTATTATGCCGTCACGTCCCACTGCACTCCTCAGGGTATTACCCAGGCATCTTTAGTGAGAGTTGATGACTCTAAAGCTTTTCCAATTGCCAATATTTCCCACAACGGAAGAGAAAGAATGTCTGTAGGTTCTCAGGGAGCAAGCAAAGAGAAGTATTTGCCACCTCAATCACAGCCCAATGATCCTGAAAAAACAATTGACAATCATTCTCATATTTACACTGCACCCGGTATTCCACTCAATGGACCAAATTTCACAGCCAATAAGCTGTGTGAGTTGAGGGGGAACTTAAAGCAAGACCCTATATCCAACTCTGATATGCATTCTATTAGTTATCCACTCACTAAGCATCCAGATCACAAGAGAGCTGCTGGACATCACACAGCTAAAGAATTCCTACAACCAACCAATGTGATTAAAAGTGAAGCAAAGTTGTGTCCCCAGAAAACACCCATGCTGTATTCTCTGGCTCAAGAACACTGTGATGTTGGTCTAGTTCCAGATGAGTTGAACAGTGGAAGCTCACAGCAGGAAGCCCTTGACATCCAAAATGGCAAACATGCGAGGCGAAGTGATCGCTTTGCCACTACTTTGCGCAATGAAATACAGATGAGGAGGGCACAGCTTCAGAAGAGTCGAAGCGCTGCTGCGTTAGGCAGTCCGGTGGAAATCATTGAAGAGGCAATTCCTCAGAAGTCAACCGAAAGTTCATCTCCCTCTGCAGATTGTTGTTTTTCAAGCTCTTATAAAGACCATCTAAAAGAAGCTCAGGCTAGAGTTCTTCAGGCCACATCCTTTAGGAGAAAAGACTTGGAGCCAGTTTTGTTTGACCATTCAGGTTCTGAGGTTGTAAGTCGAAAAGATATACCTCCATTTCTAAGCATTTCAGAGGTACCATCCACCTCAGGGAGTAACCAGGTGCTTCGAATTGGTGGCCGAAAGCGTTTCTCAACAGAAAAGAAAGTTCTGTCTGTTTCTGAGCCGGACAAAATTAACGAAATGGGATCTGATAAGTATCTCTCCGTTCCTGATAATGTTACTCTGTTAGAAAAAAGTCAAAAGGTTTTTGAAGCAACGAGAAAGCCAACTTTTCCTAAACCCACGGCAAAGCCAAACCTGCACATTTCAGAAGAAAATAGACTGTCAAAGCCTAGACTGCAGTGCCTTCCAAACACGGACACTGCTGGATTGAATAAAAGTGGTCCAGCGACTATCAAAAAGCATTTTAATGACGCCTCTGATTACTCTCATTCGGCAAACCAAGATGACGTGTTAGAACATCATCGACTGGGCACCTTTGCAGAGTATGAGGCCAAGTGGAATAATCAGAAGACTCTGGAACAAAAAGGATCTGGAAAATACCACTCTGCTGATAACATCCTTGACACTGGAAATGAAGACTTGAATCAGCCCAGTTGTAGACATGAAAGATCTAGATCTTCTCCATCTGCTGACTTCTATGGGCAGGTTAGTGTTAATTATATATCTGTTGTATGTTATATAAATTACACATTAATATTTATCAGATTAAGTAATAAAATACTAGCAACTGTTTTATAATGCACTATTTTTTTTATAAAAAAAAAAAAACTTATGGAACAGGGAGATTTAATTTGTGTTGTTTATAATCTGTTTAGAAACTTCCAGTTCAAGAAATGAAGTCCACTGTCTATTCAGATCCAGTGAGACATTGGCCTGAGCAGGAAAAGGAAAACATAAGGTGAGATGTTTTTTTAGCCCTCAGCCCGGTTACGGAAAAAAAAAATTACTTTAAATGACCAAATAACTAAACGGGTTTAATTGTGGACAGCATGTTGCTTGTAATTTGAAATGGTGTCGTTGAAACTGCTCGAGTGGCGATGGCTGTGATCTCTGAGCCACTTTTGAGCTTCAATCAATCCTCTCTGGTTCAAGAGACAAACAGTCCCGTCTTTATGACTTTAAGAGGCTTGGGATTTAGCCCAGCTGTGAAGGCATTGCCACAAAATGAGGGTTTGTTTTAAGAGAAGTCTCTTGAGATGGCATGAGAAGAATCCAGCTGGTCCAATAATGAGGTGACTTGAATAAAACAACTCATCAGTTCTTGGATCATATCAAGCTATATTATTTTATACACAATAATTAATGTGCATTTAAGCAGTATAAAGCAGTATAAACAATGTTTGACGTGGTTTTATGTACGTATTGTTATATAATCTCTAAATTCTTGAAAAATGGAGCTATTACTAATTTACAATTTTGCTGTTTTAGATACATCAAAAGTTTTTAGTTTAAACTCAAACCTCTGAAACGTTAAAATGTTTAAACCCATGTTTCCTCAATACGCCAGTGGTAATCTTGTGACTTATTTTGATGGTAATGTGTGTAGATTGCATAGCTATAAAAAAATCTGACATTTTTTGATTGACACATTGGGCAGCCGTTCCAATCTTTTGTGTTTTTTTTTAATGCGGTTGTTAGTGCATGAAGACTCATCAAGCTTCCGAGTTGTCTAGACCATTTCTAATTTATTTCTTTGAATCTCAAGAAATGATGTAAATGGTGGAAGGAGCTGGAGGCATTGAGAAACCAAACACCTTTAATTTCCACATAGAATCGGTGGAAGGATCTTTTTTTTTTCCACCGTGTCATTTTCTAAATGTGTTTGTCTCATCCTCCAGTCGCCATTATTATCCTTAAGAGAGGAAAGACAGAGCAGCAATTTTGCGTTGTTAAAGTGATAACACTGACATTCTCTCTGAAGTAAGCTGAGAAACTAATGCAGTTATACGCGAGAAAACTTATATAAGACTTCAGAAATTCTGCAAATAAAAAAATATAAATTTTATTTATAAATATGGTAAATATGTTTTGCAGGTTTGTGACAGATCATTTTGACTTGATCGATTTATAAGCAGAAGGGTGAAGACCCCATGAATTATCAAAATTATCAAAATGCCATCAAATTTCCATCCACTAAACTTTTAGAAATTGCTTAATAAACCATAAATGGTCCTAATTTCCATTTACTTTATTTGACAAACTCACTTCACTCTCCATTAAGACTATGCTTTGCTATTCTACACAGCCTTAGGTGTTGTTATAGAAATTGTTTAAATGTCAGACTTCTAGTCTTTCAAAGCGAATTTGCATTACATATTTGAGTTACACAACTCATTTATTAAGCTTTATTTTTTCATTTTAAACCTTTTAGCATTCTTATCTCGAGTTGAAAGTAAATGTTATCATATACCTGACCTGTTGATAAGGTGTGATTTCTGTAACGTAGTTATGAGTGTTGAGTAATAGCTTTGAAATGTAATTTGATCTGGAAGTGCTGTAGCTCCACCCAAGAGAGATTACATGTTTAGTCCAACAGGAAGCACCTGTCGCAGGCATAAGACCTCCGAGACAACAGAGGTGAGCGTAGATTATCTTTCAGTCAAGTATCATAGTCTGTGCAAGGATTGCCATGGAAAAGTTGTTGATAACAGCACGTGTGTCTTCATTTCATTGGCATGGATGTGAGGCTTTACATTAGTGGATTATCACCTTTACAATCATTTCGGAGAAATTTCATTCATTCTAGGTTTGTTAAATTGTTGTGAAAGTTGCGTTATGAGTGACATCTTACCAGTTTTAGCAATAAATTGATAGAACATTGAGTTAACAGTGACTTTTTAACTGATGAATCTTGGCAGTTTCAACAATTAGAAATTTGAAAAGGGGATCTTTACTTGTATGTTATATTATGGATGAATGGATAAGGAGTATGTGCTGAGGAAGAATATAATATTCATTTAGATCAAATTCATATACTTGTGACTGACTATAACCAAGCTCAACTCCCATTCATGCATGCGCAAGGAATGCATGTATTCTGATTTGTATGTTTTTGGGACAATCTTTAATAGAAAAAAATATATTTTTTTCTCCCTAATCTTTGTTCTTTCTGCAGTTATGTCTTCTGCTTTTAATGTCTCTGTACTCTTGTCTTCTGTTCTGTCTTTTATTCTGGAGCACAGCCACTGCTTCTATACTCCCAGCAGGTAAATGAAGTTGTAAGGAGATAGAAATCTACCAATTGTTGTGGAATAGTGAAACAAATATTTTAAAAACCATTTTTAACGCATGTAGAAATGTGGTGGAATTGTATTATTCCACTACAGTTAGCTCAAATAATAAATCTATAATTTATCATTTATTGTTCATTTTTTAACAGATAGTAATAACTGTTGTTAGTCTGAAGTTTGTAATTGTTTTTTTTCCTTAGATTTTCTTTTTCTCAAGGTTTTGTTTTTCTCATTTTTATAGTGCTGTGCTATTTTAGAGAAAACGACTTTGAGTGTTTCTCTAGCCTTTAGTTTTATTCCTTCAAGAGGTATAATCGGAACTGGAATAATCATAAGAAAGGAAAGGGCTTTTTTTTGGCCAGTATCTTCAGGGAAAAGTTCATACCGTCTCCACAGCATGACAGACTTGTGGGAACTGAAATATGCCGGGTATGACGGCCAGTCTGAGAGTTACCATGGAAAGATGGTAAAATGTTGAAGAAAGTTCTGCCGTTCAATTTTCTCTTTACAAAGTGAGGCATTGTGCAGCGAAAGGGACAAATTACAGTCCGAGTCTTGGGTTTTGATAAATACCGGTTTGAGTACTTCAAAGCGTTTTGTGTTTGTTTTTGTAGGTTAAGTGAACACGGATACTGTGAAAAAACAGAACCGCAACATCCAGCTTTGACCGAAGACCCGAAGAAGCCATCCAGTCATTCTAAGCCTACGCTACAAACATCTGACTACAGTGTTTGCAGTGAACCATCAACCATCATCAAGCCGAAAATCCCTGTACTGTTGCCTAATGTGGAGCAAAACCCTGAGGAGAGCTCACCACCTCCTCTTGGTAAACCTCTAGAGATCCATCTTGGATCAGGAGCAGCTGCTGGGACTGCGTTGTGTACCATCAACAGTCAAACCTCTGCCCCAGTTTCAAGGAAAGGAACCGCACACAAGGAAGAGCCATTTAGTGAGGAGGAGCTACAGCAAGAGCCTGTCCCTCCTCCTTTTCCACCTCCTCCCCCTCCTGCTGCCCTGCCCACCACTGGGCCGAATCAAACCACCATGGAGGGGCAGCGTTCTCCCTCGCCCCAGTTTGCTCCCCAGAGACTGACTGACAAACCTCCGGTCTCCGTGTCCATTCAGGATGAAGCTCCTGAGCGGTAAGGCTTTCCTTATTTATAGTTCAATCACCTCGTTGGGATTTTTTTCCAGTTCATTTTTTGAATTCAAAAAAGATCTCACTGGCATACCATGGCTCTCCGGTAGAATTCTACCATCTTGATGTTTTTTTTTTTTTATTACAATCTTGATGGTTTTTGTTTTTTTAATTTCACCTTTTAAGCAATGACAATGATGGCCTGTGTGTTATATTTACAGCCTATTTCTTTACTTTGTATTATCTGATGCTTTTTACATCAACATATACATGTAATTTGTATACATATATTGTTGACATTTCCATTGATTTGAAGTGTAGCGGTCTTGATTCCCATCCACTGAAGAAAGACAAGGCTTCAGTAACATGTCACATGATTCTTAATCATATGCATGAATGTGTTTGGATTCGGTCACAGGAACAGAGAGCGTTAGTGTCTGTCATGTTGTCTGTCGTGTTTGCTAGCTTGAACTGAAAGCCTGCTGTTTCCTGCTTTTAATGTTTGTTTGTGTTTTGTTTTTTTACCTCTTAAGGATTGATGAGATTAAAGAAGAAAACACACACGTGAAAAAAGTGCCCATTAAGATTGTTCACTCTGAGACCAGCAGCGAAAAAGAAAGTCGGCAGTTTCTCAACCTCCCCACCGACTCCGTTCTCAGCTCCCATGGACCCGGAGTAACTCCACTTCAGAGCTTGGGGAACCCAGATCAGTCTTATTCTCTTTTTTGTACTTACACACGACAAAAAGATCTGGAGTCCGAACCAAGAGAGTCATTAATGGGGCCACTGAATGACCAGGAGCTACAAAGCACTGCCAACACAGAAACAAACGCAATACACGGCCTCCAGATAAGCACCTCACTGGACCAAAGCAACGAAGTGTCTGTGCATGATGATGAAAAGCAAGAGAAACTAGTTAGAGACATTATGGACAAAGACAAGTCCTTGGTTGACATTTTAGACCAAAACAAGTTGAAGACTACCATGGATATGATGGAGGGACTTTTTCCTCAAGGAGACCAGCTGTTGGAGGAGGCCCAGCAGCGGCGAAAAGCATCAAATAAATTGGTTGGCCCTCGGACAACCATCGAAAAGTGAGTACTACAATAACATATGAAATACTCTGTTTATACTCTGTACTTTAAGTGCCCGAAGGTCGGATTTGGTGTGTCTGAGCTGGTTGTTTTTCGTAATCTTAGGAAGGAGGACGACAGCATGGTGGCTGCCACTGCTTTAGTGACCAATTCTACCTACTATAGCACCTCAGCTCCGAAAGCAGAGCTGTTGATCAAGATGAAAGACATGCAGGAACTTAGTGTGGAAGACAATTCGGAAGAGGAGCTGGAGGAGGATAATGAAAAGGAGCTGGCTAGTAAAAAGGTACGAGTCACATTTTCATGTATTGTTCTAATTACTTGAAAGGCTCCAACCTTAAAGGGCCACTTTCCCACATTTTCATTTTGTATTTTTCTGCCAAGTGAATAAAAAAGTGGAAAAATATTGTTCAAGTGAAATGTTGACAGTGTGTGGCTAAATGTATGCTTAAAACGTGAACATTTTAGTGAGTAGCGCACTCAGTTTTTTCTGCTTGTACAAATTATTTTTGGGCAGTTGATGGTTTTTTCCCCCAAAGTGAATTGGGGGAAAATAAACTTGACTACAGTCTGGCTCATGCTTAAGTAGTTTTGCATAAAAGCGCCAGTTAGACTAACAATTGTACAGTAAATATATAGTTTAAAACTTTATCAGAATATATATATTTTGGATATTTTTACAGATACGGATATTTTTACCTGAAATTCTAGGTTCAAAAAGCATTGGTTAAACATGCTGTGAATCACACAGGTTTTGAATTTACTTGTGTTCAAATCAAATTAACTTTATTTGTCCCTCGAGGAGCAATTAGCAATTGTATAGCGCGCAGAGACACTTGACCACCCTCATGGTGTTTGACAGTGTTGCTCATGTCATTGTTCTGAACTGCTGTACGGTTCTCTAAACTCTACAGACAGTGCACAATCCTCACAGTTCAGTTTCTTTGACTTCTATATTAGCAGACTATTTAATATGCGCATAATATAGTACTACAATATTTTGAGAAGATGTTTTCTCTCCGTCACTGCAGCAGGAGCTGATCAGCAGTCTCAGCAGGAAGCTCCAGGTTCTGAGGGAAGCTCAGGAAAGTCTACAGGAAGATGTGCAGGACAACAACGCTCTCGGCGAGGACGTGGAAGCCATTGTGCAAGACGTCTGCAAGCCTAATGAGCTGGAAAAATTCCGCATGTTTGTTGGCGATCTGGATAAAGTGGTCAACCTTCTCCTGTCTCTTTCTGGGCGACTGGCAAGAGTGGAAAACGCGCTTAACAGTTTGGAGGAAGACGTTTCGCTTGATGAAAAGGTAAAAGCCTGAGGGTGTCTCCACACCTGCTTTGTTTGGTTCACTGGACATGAGCTTTCCGCTTTGATCCGAGCTTTTATGCGGGTATGACGGCAGCAAACACAATCTGATGAACACCAAAGGCCTGAGGGGGATCTTTTCCCACTCTGGTGCCAAATGAACCCTGGTCTGGTTTGCTTGAGACGTGAACATCAACCAATCTTGGTTTGGATTAAATGCAGAAATGTAGAGTGTTTTTTCACTTTCACAAAGTTGTAGCCTTAAATTTTCACACAAGTCTGATGACCATCTTTGCAACATTCAAATTTGAATATGTCATAAATAATGCGAAATGGTTTGTAATAAAAGTGAATTCTGCTCTTTTAAATGTTTTTTCAGGAAGCATTACAGGCTGGGCCGTTTGTGCGTGTCGATCTATTATACTCTGAGTTTAGTGGTTTTATGCCCTTCATTATAACTTCATTAAAACAATTTAATCCTTTTTAGTCCTACAAAACTTTTGATAAACACTTATACCTCTCTTGTAACTGTGCAGCATCTCTTTCAAGCACTCGAGTCACACCGATGGTAACCCTATTATAAACTTTATAAAGAAAAACCTTTAGAAAGAAAGACCTTTAGACACACTGGCAAATCACAAATGCCCAAAATAATCCATACAACAACATGCAAATGACCCACCCCATCGACCAATCAGGTTAGCTGCATTCAAGCCAGCGTCTTAGAGGAAAGCTCCAGATTCCCACCACCTTCACAGAGCTGACCTCATGTGGTGAGAGGAGAAAGTGCAATCTTTAGGTTTAAAAATTGTACAATTTTTAAAAACTTTTTTTTATCTAGCTATTAAGAGCTCCAGGCTATTTGAAAATGACAAATTTGGACATGGCCGGTTTGTAAAGTGTGATTTTACGTTAGATTAATTTGATTATATACATTTAAAATTATTTTAAAAGCCATTTTGGCAAGTTTCCATGGTCTGTTTATGGTTGGCTAATTTATTTTGCATAATTATGTTTTAAGCATATTATATTAAAAACGTTATGATTTTTTTTTCCGTAGAAAGATGTAACTACGGCATTAAGCTGTTGTCCTCCTGCTAATGCGAAGATGCTTCTTTCTTGCAGCGCACACTGACAGACAAACGCAAACTGTTGATCCGGCAACATGAAGATGCCAAAGAGCTGAAGGAAAACCTTGACAGACGAGAGCGTGTGGTCTACGACATCCTGGCCAGCTACCTGCCGGAGGAGAGCATGGCTGACTATGAGCACTTTGTGAAGATGAAGTCCGCTCTCATTATAGAGCAGCGCAAGTTGGAAGACAAAATCAAGCTTGGTGAGGAGCAGCTCAAGTGTCTGATGGACAGTCTTCCGGTGGATCAGATGACAAATAACTGACTTGACCAACGTGGTTTTTGAAGCATCCAGAACTGCTATCAGACATCGACCTGAGTAACAGGGTTTCAAACAGGCTTGGGCCACTGGAATATGTTGAGAGCTTTTGTTTGGCCAAACTCTTTTAAAAATCGGACAGTGCTGGGCACTGCCAGGTGTGATATACGTACAAATCAAGCGACTCCGTTTCAAATGTCTTATTTGATCATGACTTTCAAAATCTCGCAATGCTACCACGAACCATAGAGAAATATGGTGAAATAATAAAGACACCTTTCAGATACTTTTAAAGAATTTAAAAATGTCTTAACCTTTCTTTTTTTTTTTTTTTTTTTTTTTTGCAATTCATTCAGAGACAATGGGATTGTTCCCACAATGCACTCGTTTCTTTCTCTACATGCCCTGTGCTGTAGCTGGCTAACCACTAGAGGGAGGTAAGACGTCCCTGGAGAGTCTAAACCTCAAATTGAAAAATATATTCAAACTCAAACTAAAAATTCCAGATTCAGTTGTTTTTTCTGTCCGTACACTTTTATAGTTTTTTATTTTATTATTTGTTTGGTTCATTTCATGAGACACGTCTCACTTTACTTGGTCATATTACATCCATTTTATTTCTTTGTTCACTATAGTAATTTATTTTTAGCTTTTGAAATGATTGTACATAGTTAGCTGCTAGTATGGGACACTTTTATTCAAGCAAATTACGATGTTTTATAGATCTATATGACTATCAACATTATTTGACTAGGTCAAGTCAACTGCATGCTTTTTCATAGATTTAATTCAATACAAGATGCCATGTAAAATCTGACGTAGCACTAACAGTAATATATCTGGTTAATTGTTTGACCGAAGATATCTCATAAAAGATTCCGTGCTTGTCTATAAAGTACCACTGAACTTTTCTTCCGTGTTTGAGTCATTCTTTATCACATATGTCTGGAATGAACAGTAATTGTTTTTAGTAATATATTAGTTCTTCTCAATAATAAATCAACTTAGCTGCTGTGTGTGTGTGTGTGTGTGTGTGTGTGTGTGTGTGTGTGTGTGNGACGTAAACATTGGCACAATCGGATGGAGTTTAGTGTTTTTTTCCTCATTAAGAAGATAAGAGGTGAACTTCTGCCTGTGTGTTATCAACTGAGATAACGTCACAGTGCCGTTTTATTTGTTCAGGGATTTATTCACGTCTGCTTGTGTTCAGGTGAGTTGTCTTTGTTCGCACTTCCGCAAACAGTCTTCTATTAAAAAAATAACATCATAAAAAGGCTGATGTTTTGCTAGTCCATACAACTATAACAACTACAACTATTTATAAAAGTGGCAGATTTGTAAATCCAAATTTTCACAGCAGGAGCATTTATTACATCTTATGCTACATAATAGGTGAATGATTAACAACGTAGTGTGACTTTGTTTCAGACATCGAACGCGGTTCACTCAGTCCTCTCAGCCGCTGCACAGAAACCATCTAGGATGAAATACGCTGGATTGTTCCAAAGATGCTTCCAGGACCAGGTTAGAAAATTTACTTGTTTGTGTAGGCACCAATATTCAAAAAGTTTGCATTTTAATTAATGAAAAAAATAGCCTTACTATTTAAAAATCTATACAAGCTGGAGAAAACGTTGTGAGGAGCTGATCCTTGTCATGTGTAGAAGTTATTTGGTCTGGTTTGGGAAAGTGTGAAGGAAATCCATTCCCTGGAGATATTTTTCTTCTTATCTTCAATTCCTGTGCGTAAAGAAAATGACTGTAAATGACCTTTCAGCTTTTCCTGGAACATTCCACAACCCCAGGTGTGCAGGGAGCCAACAGGAAATATTAATCCCATTCTCTCCGTCTCATGAGCAGCTCCTTCTATTTAGCTGAGATTCAAGCTTTTTTTTTCTTTTGGGGGAATTTTTTGTAGCATGAGTTGTTTTTGTGTGGTGAAAATTTGTCAAGTAACTTTTTTTTCAGTAAAAAATGGCTTTTCTTAGTTTTTGTTTGAATAAGATTGATAAAAAGATTCTCATTGCATTGTTCTTTAACACAAATACCGTATACATTTTCCATACTAAAAATACTATATTCGATCAACAGACAATGCTTCAGACTTCCATGTCCTAAGGAAGAGCTGCAAGACCTGCAAATATATTTACTTTTAAGATCAAAGCGAGAACATCCATGGCGTACCTGGACCAATCACAACACAGGAGTTTTGTGGGCCTGGTGCTTGGATTTGTAGGATGGATTTTGACGTCCTCCCTTTCTGGGATCAACGACTGGAGAATCTGGTACTGGGATGATGAGTCGGGCCTAAGCGGAGGACTGGCCTGGGTGGGAGTGTGGAGGGCCTGTTTCAACAGTCACGTTTTAGACAAAGCCGAGACTTGCAGAAGCATCGGTCTGACGGAAGCGTTCACTCCTCCAGAGATCGCCGCCGCTCAGGTGCTTTGCATGGCTGCCATTGGCTTGGGCTCCATCGCTAACCTCGTGGCCGGGTTTGCGGTTCGAAAGGCCAGTGTTGGTGGGCGTGGCACACTGGCCTTTGTGGTGGCTGGGATGTTGTACTGGGTGACTGCAACCTGCTCACTGGTTCCCGTCCTCTGGAATATGAGTTCCGTGCTTTCCAATCGCACTATCGATTTTCCCTCAGATTTTTTTCTGCCTCCCGCGCCAGTCAGACAGGAAGTGGGCGTTGTAGTCGGCATCGGGATCTTCTCATCTTTGGTGCTGATCTTCAGTGGGTTGCTCTTGCTTTGCAACTGGAATTCCAAAACGGAAATACTCAAGAGTGGAAACATAGAGAACTTGGAAGACCCGAGATGCAGAGTTGATGAGTTTCTTGACAATGCTAAAGAAAGTGAAAAGGATGGATGGGTCAACCTGGCGTTTGAATACGAGAACATTTAATAATCATATCTCACTGCTGGGAAGAACTCACCGGAAGTTTGTAGTAACTCCCAAGAACTTTAAGTAAGTTTCAGTTTATTGAGGATGCAGAGACTTTTGTTTTGACTT
>SOMO01000156.1:148863-163026 GCA_028128575.1 Paedocypris carbunculus
TTTTTTTCAAAAATAGAGCAAATGCGGCTTATATACAGGTGCGGCTTATAGTCCAGAAATCATGTAGTTTTGTTTGTTAAGTTTGAAATGAGTGTAAATAACCATAAATCAATTCTGATGACACTGGCTGTAAAGTACAGTATTGTGAAGTATTAAGAGCAATTCTCCCAGTGCAAAGCAATGAAGTCAATACAAAACGTTACAGTGAGAACAGTGCAGAACTTAGTCATATATAGTCACACAGACGTAATGTACAGAATAAATGATAATAAATGAATACATATTTTCTGGTTGTTGTTCAAGTGAAATGTAAAACAATGTGGGATTGTGCCTGTTCATGCGTGTGGTTTTGCGCTGTCAGTGTCACGGTGGTTTAAGGATGTGTGGTGGCTTGTGTCTGCAGCTCTCCAGACTGAAGCAGGAGTTGGCACAGATGAGGCAGGAGCTCCAGTATAAGGAAATGGGAGTTGAAACCCTGCAAGAGTGAGTCCAATTCAACTTTTTGACCATCCAAACTATTGAACTAGCCACAGTTAAAGAGCCCTGATTGGCCACCGCCTGTATCTCTTTTTTGTTTACATGTGTTCATCTTTTTAGCGTCCTTGTTTGTGTAGTGTTATTTGCAGGTTTTCGGACATGTTAACCTATTCAGTGTCACTCCATTAGATCAGACAATGATCTGCTGTCAATGATAATTCAAACAGTTTAAATCCAGTTCCACTCTTGCTTATAGTTATAAATAGAAGCCAGCATGCTTTCTATTTATCAATCTACTACTTCTTCTTATTAGTCTTATACTAGAGCTGCACGATTCTGGATTAAATGAGAATCACAATTTTGCTTAGAATAAAGATCAGGATTCTTTTCATGATTCTTTATGGATATTTTATTATTTTAAATATTTAACCCTGAAAATCAGGTTGTCAAACAACAATATAATAACACATTTTGCTCTTTGCTTTAAATTAAATTAAATTGATTAAAAATATAATGTAATGTAAAAGTAATGTTGTAAAAAATCACCATTAAACGTAATAAAAAACATTCCAAGGTACAGTATCATGTACATCTCAGTACAAAATTATTAGCTCTGTTTAAAAGCACTTTTGAAATACTTGTCGAACAATGATTATTTTATAGGGGGGCTAATAATTTTGTCCTCAACTGTATATGTTTTCTGTATATGGTTTCGTAGTGAAACCGCAGTAAACACGCACTTCAGAATAAAATCCTTTTTCAGATACAAAAATGCCGCGATCTTTTAACTATTAGTCGTGCAGCTGTACTTCATACACATCCGATTTTCTGAAGTTCAGTCAGTAGAGATGGTGTTTGTAACCTCAAAGGTCAAAGGATTGATTCTCAAGCATGGAGTTGTTTGATTGTGAAAACTGTTTTGCAATGCAAGTCACTTTAGATCTGACAATCCAGTAGTGTTAAAGCCTCAGTGGAAAAATAATCAATTTTTACTATTAGAAGTTGTTAAAAACAAGAATAAAATAATGATGAAGATTTTAAAGGTCGGCTGATGTCACCTCCAACCTAAAAGTTGTAAAATTGGAAAATATTCAATTTTGGACTTTTCCCAACAGACTAATAGCATCATGATTCCTAACTTTGATAATAACCCTCACAGGTTAGGTTTAAACTACAGTACATGTGTGGATTGTGTAACCACTAATTTGCCAGAACTTTAATGCCTAAGTGTTTCTAGAGAAAACAGACTCCACCTCAGGAAGAGGATGTACCAGTTGATTCTGGGTTGACGAAGCAGGAAAGCTTCATACGCCGTCCAGAGAAAGAAGGGTTGGGACGGGGTTAACAGCGGGTGAAAAGAACTTTACGCTGCTTTGTGCAACACTGATATCTTGCAGAGAATTATTCCTTCGTGTCGGAAGAATGCAACTCTCCTCACGTCTGTCACGTCACGTCACGTCTAAATCTGTCAACAATATTGACAAAAATATGAGTGTCACATTTAAGGTTACATTTAAAAACTTCCAAAGAACATTTAGGCATTTTAATGCAAGATTAATAAGTTAAAACCTATTGAAAATCAATATGCTTACAAGTACAAATTGTTGAAAGATTCTCAGAAATTATAATAACCTGGTAATGACAGCTAAAACCAAAAACCTATACAAATCTTTTGAGTTCAAGAAAGTAGATTTTTTTTTTGGCTGGCGTCTAAATCAGGCTCCCCTCCCCCGGTCTGTCAGGTCTCATGAGCCAGTGCACGGAGGTCCGGGGCAGACACAGACAGGCCGGGCAGACTCGGGACTGGCTCATGCTTGGCTGTGTGAGGAGTCGGACGGTGGTTTGAGAAGGAAAACAAAGCCCTGCTTGTGTGAGGAGGAAAAGGCAGGGCCGGCCGGCTGACAGTACCTGCTGTTGGAGTAGGGTGGCCTGCAGGAAGTGGCCTATGGCTGATGTAAAAGACACGCTTCAAGAAGGCTCTACTAAATTTTGCTGCACTAGTCATCAGTATTTGTATGCTCCCAATCATGTCTGCTGTGTCTTTGCATCGCTTCTATTTGTAGAAGAGACTTTTCAGCGTTCTTTTGCCATTTCAGTGGGTTTCTTTTTCTAGAATGGCATCCGGTGTCTATACTCAACATTTGATGTGTCGCACTTTGGGGAGATATATTTGTGATGCACTTGAGACATTTCAAAGGCCGACATTCCCCGACGGGAGGGTTTAGAGTTTAGTTCTCTAGTTTCGTTTGTCTAATTATTACTCATTTAAGGCCAGAAGCCGGTTTAAGTTAAAACAATATTATTCCAACATTGCTAAACGGTTAACCAGCCTGCCAGACAGACTGGTAAGAAATGTTTCAAGAAAGCTTTTTACAAGACACAACTATCACACACACACACATTTTGAAAATTTAAATAAAATTAAAATATATTTTAAAATGTATTTTAATGTATACTAAAAATTCACATTGTGTGTATAAACATCATGTACAAAGTGGCATTATCTTAGTGTTATCCGTGTGAATTACATAGCACAGCTTATTTTCTAATAAATAATTAAAAGCTTTTTTTAAAATACATACATTTTTTTAACCATACTGGTTAAGCTTCTACTCAAACATCCAGTTTTTCTGCTAAATATCTGCATGTGAAGTTCTGGCAGTTAAACCTCTTGTGTTGTATTACACAGAATTGACCGGAAAATGTCCAGCAGTCAGACCAACTATAAACTAGATGAAGCACAAGCGATCTTCAGTGAGCTCCGCAGTATTAAAAAGGCCATCAGCACGGGTGAGAAGGAGAGGCAGGACCTCATCCAGGTGAGCCCACACTCCACAAAACACCTCAAACAGCTTTTCACTCAATAGCTGAAGTTTTTAGCTGAATCACTTCTGTTGTGCGCTATCTGGAATGTGTACATTTTAGTTTTTAATTTCTCAAAGTATTTTAATGTACGTAGTAGTAATTATGAATTATTATAAAATAAGGACTTAATTTAAACATTTGTGCTTTTGACAAATCTTGCAATGACATAGTGGGCCTTGGTAGAAGGACTTGGTTGAGGCCTCATTTCAAAAACGTGTTTAGAATATTTGGAGTCTGAATTGTTATTCGTAAGTATGAGTGAGAGTGTGTATGTGTGTCCTTCTCTATGATTGGCTGGCCATCCATCCATGGTCTGCATCCTGCCTTGTGGCCTCAAGGTTGAAAGATACCGGTCTCACACGCTTCTGAACGTGTTTTTGCAACACTGTGCTGCCCTCTTGTGGTCAACATGGATCTTGTCTGAATAAGATGTGTGCTTTTCCAGAGCCTGGCCAAGCTGACCTTAAACTTCTGTGACTCCATTAATGAGGTGGGCAACAGTGCAGAAACACTGAGCAACTCCAGCAGTGTTCAGCATTACACAGACACTGGCTGCCAAACCGATCTGATGGGAGAGGTGAGACTAAAACCTTTCGTTCCCATTCTTTTGAATTGTCATAAACATACAGTATACATATATTATATGTATGTATGTATGTATATTTATTATACTTTTTTTTTCAGTTTGGAAACCAGGAATCTTCTCTAATCGCAGACAGAGTGAAACTCAACTGGCAGTATGAAGAGGCTAAGAAAAAGTAAGTAGGCGTCCACAGTTTGGACAGCGGATTAAGCTGAGCATCAAACCGTGGTTTGTCTGAGGCCGTGTGACTGTGAATGTGACTCGTCTGAGGAGCTTCCACCTATTATTAAGTGAAAACACCAGTTAGGGATTTTGCTGAGCAGCAAGGTGTCGAGAACGCATTTTGCGCAGTGAAAGTTATTTTACTTACATTCGTTTGTTCTTGAGATACTCATTGATTTAAAAAAAATGTGTCTCAAAATTTATGAGAGACTTAACAAGAATAAATAAGATAAGATAAGGTAAGAAAATAAGATATGCCTCCGGCCCATTGATGCTGAGATAGGCGCCATCTCCCCGCAACCCTGTAAAGGACTAAACAGCAGATGATGACTGAATAAAATAAAATAAAATAAAATAAAAGAATAGAATACAATAGAATAGAATTTAAAATCAAATAAAAATGAATCAAATCAGTTTTTTCTATATATTTGTTTCTATCCAAAATGGATCTCACGGGCAAACTAATTTTTTTAAGCTTGGTAAAAGTTTTTTTTTTTTTTTGTTTTCAAATGTATTTTTTTTAACCACCAAAAGCATTGACTTTCTCGAAAAACGATCACTATTGTTGTTTTGTGCTTTGGAAACGGTTGTTCAGTAGTACAGATGGTTCTCGTGTGCTTTAGGTTGTCTGGTATTCAGCACCAGTTGGCCCAGTTGGACAGTGAGAGCTGGTCTGGACATGCGGAAGCGGACCGGGACTGGGACTGTCTCCAGCTTCTGCGGGAGAAGGAGGCTTTTCTCCAGGAGATCACTCTGCTCAGTCAGCAGCAGGAGCAGCACTGCCCGGACGCTCTTCTCCAGCTGCAGGAGGAGAAACACCGGCTGGAAGACGAAGTACAGAAAGCACAAAGCATCCAGAGTCAGGGAGCCAATCAGAGGTTTGCATTTACACATGATTTTTTTTTAAACGAAGCAAATTTTTCGTTTAATAAAATGTCCCTGTCTTCCTGTTCATCCATTGATCTTCTTTCTATCTACCAACGTGGGAAAAAATAAGTCCCATATTTCCATACATTTATTGGCCAGCAGAGAGAGAAAAATGGATCTAAAATGTGATTTAATGTGAATATATTTTTGTATTGTTATAAATATAACATTTATTATTATTGATGTGCCAGTGAAGACTATTTCATTTTCACATTTCTAAATTCGGAAGAACACATGCGTGCTCTTATTCTGTAGTTGGGCAGACCTCCAATGACATGACAATTTGAAGTTTAATTTATTAAAAAGTCCAGAACAATGAGTGTATAATTAAACTATTAATTTGAATAACCTGACTATGACAGTGAGCAAGCAGACACAGTGGTTGGGAAAACAAAACTCTGTGAGAGAGAAAGTCTTCTAGAGATTGGAGGGTAATGATGTTGTGTGATTAGGGTTTACTTGACTACTTGATCCAGAAAATTCTACCTTATGTGAAAAGCACCGTATATATAATATTGTAAAATCTTTACAGGATATTACAACAGGAAAAGAGGAACATACTGATGAGGCAACTAGAGGAGGCTACTCGGATCACCACCTATCTGCACTCCCAGCTCAAGAGGTACGTCACTCACCGACAGCAATAAACACATACGTACATACTGCATTGATTCACTGGACCGTGACATGTAACTTTTGTTTGGTGCTTATTTGAAACTCACCAAAAATATGAAATGATAAATAATCCACAAATATAATGGTTTTTATGCACCTAAATCTATGGATGACCTTTAAGTAAATCAACGCTACCTGGGCACAGGGGCATAACATGTGGCAAAACACCTTCTTTACGATCCATTGTTTGTTTGTCCAGATTTTCGTTTGTTTATTTATAGCAGGAGTAAAAGCGTCCTAATGCCAATACAGTAAACAAGAAGAATATTTTGGTCTACACAAGTGTCTAAATAATCAAGTTTTATTGAAAGAAAAAAGATTTTAACTTGATTCCCTAAACAACAAACAGAGTCAAACAAATGTTCCCCAAAAATAAAAAGGCATCTTTAGCCCAGACATCTTTCCGTTCTTTAAAGACCTTCGCTCTTTGGGAAATTGTCAAAACCTGAATCTAATGCAAACAAACCAAGAGAAATGCTGATTTAGTCTCTCCTTGTTCCTCTCTATCTTTCTCTTTCCTCATGCAGCTTGTCAGCCAGTAATCTGACGGTGTCCTCCAGCAGTAGTCGTGGCTCCTTGGCTTCCAGCCGAGGCTCTTTGGCATCCAGCCGTGGTTCCCTGAGCTCTGTCAGCTTCACCGACATCTATGGGCTGCCCCAGTATGAGCGGACAGAAGGCAGCTGTGATGTTCTAGACCCTTCCTTCCGTTATCTTCTCCCTTTGGAGAGTCACAGCAGAGATGGATCGGCTTTTGTCCCCAAACGCTCCCATGACACACCACAGTCTCTTACGTCTCTCTCTTCACGCTCCTCGCTCTCCTCACTCTCTCCTCCCAGTTCTCCCATGGACACCCTGTACCATTCTGCCCCTCTGGATTGCCCCCTGGCCCAGATGACAGAGGAGTACATGGAGGTGGCCAGCAAGGGTCTCCTGGCTGAGGGGATGAGAGCGCAGCAGAACACTTCTCTCTCTGTGGAAGGAGATGTGGGTGCTCTACTCACTTCACACATAGTGGATGGAAAGAGCCAACGAGATGGAGGACTACAGAGAATACACAGTTCCACAGGTGATCGAAAATATAATCCTATTCATATTTACACATTCAATATGTTTTTATGACCATAAGGGTGGAATAGATGAAAGATTGAAAGAAGAAGAAACTCGCAATTAAACATGACACTTTGTCAAGCTGACGGTTGGCTGAAAATGTTTATATAAATGGTGTGTGTGTGTGTGTCTTGTGTTTTTTGCAGGAGTTACCTTACGCTGTAAAAGTGCAAATAGAACCAGCAGAAGAGCAAGACGAGTGTCAGCAGGAGTAAATGAAGACATTTTGGCAACAGACAGCGGCGTTTTTGAAGCCTGGAGCAGAAGGTCGGTAGATATCTTCTAACTTACTGACATTATAGAGCTAATATAACCTCACTCACCATCATTTATCACTGATTCTTTTCTGATGCTTTATTTTTATAGGGCTGAGGAGTCAGAGGAAGCCACATTTGCTTCGGACGTCACGGCCTCAGAGTCTGTTCAGATCCAGCTTGGTCTTCTGTGAGCACTTGTCTGCGGACACACTGTCAGACTGTGGTGTTGTTAGTTCGCTGGGTTAATTTCTTCTAACGTTTTCAGATATGATCCAAATGGGACGTTTTTACTGCTTCATGTACTTCAGATGAGAAATCTCTTCAAAATGCTTGTGAGAGATGGATGCAAGGTGTAAGTCACACAGTCAAAAATGCATGAAATAATTTCTGTAGATTTCTCATTTTCACATTGGTCTGTCTCAGCTTTGTAAAGGTCCATGTTCTTCCGGTGGATTCTGGTCGGCCCTGCACGTACTACTGCTGTAAAGCTCAGGAGCCTCAGTCTCTTATCAGCTTTAATGAAGGCTTCCGGATCCCGCTGAGTGCTGGTGGCCCCGGGGCCCAGGCCTTAAAGTTAACCCTCTGTGCTGTGGGCTTTGGTCAGGAGGAGCTCCTGGTAGGACAATAAACTCCTAAATTCTTTTTATTTTGACAAAGCACATACAGTGGTACTCCGACTTACAAAATTAATCCGTGCCGAGAGCCGTTTCGTTCTGTGAAAATTTTGTTGTCAATCTATCTAATCTCTGCCGTGTTGACATGCGTGAAGATTAACTGTTTTTCACATGTCTGGACTGATCTCCATGCTAGATAGCGGTAAGAAAAAGAAGCCAACCTTTCGTATAGCGAAAATATTTTGGAACTCGGGACGAAACTTTTGTGGCGACGTATTTCGTTACTCAGGATTTTAGTTACCTAGGACAGTTGTCAGAGTACCACTCTATTGGCAAAGAAGCCAAACCATTCTGTTGGTGTGACATGAGGAACTGTTTGTGGACCAGGGTTCTGGACAGGTGTCTTTGACGGAGTGTGCAAGCAGCACGGAAATGCTCTTCCAGTGGTTTAAGATTCAGATCCACGGCACGGAAAATCACAAACCCGAGGAGGAACAGAATCCGGTGCAAAGCAGGGATGAGGTGAAAATCTACCTTACTACAGTAATAAATAACCAGAGGTACCTGAAAACCATACTGGAGTTAAAGTACGGATACCTTGCAAAAAAAGTTACTCCTTTACACATCACCAAAATTAGTAGTATATTGTGAATAAATTAGTGTATGTGACACATTTTGTAGGACTGAGAGAATTTTTTTTATTGATTTTGTAATTCAGCAATCACGGAAAAGAGGAAAGAATTGTTGTCTATTTAATAAAAAAAAAAAAAACCTATCGATTTAACAATAGAAAAAAAATATGTTTTTTATTTGGGAAAAATAAACGGGAACAATTAGAATGCAAACTCTGCATTAGATTGATTTAAAAAATTTTTTTTACATTTATCGGCGTTGAGTCATCTGGACAAAGTAAGGAAAGATTTGCAAAGGAGTGAAGAGGAGCTAGAGAGGAAAGACGAGCCGGGCGAGGCGGTTTCTGAGAGGTCCACGAACTCTCTTTGCTTGATGCTACCGGGACCTTAATGTTTCATCTTGTGTGGTGGTTTGTGTTTTCCTTGAGCTTTACCTGTGTTTTTTGCCGTGCAGGAGTTGGCAAGCCGAGTCGGTGGACAGTGGTTGCAGTAACAATGCAGCGTTTGTTACTCCATGTCCAGAGATTCAGTGTGCTGGACACCGACCCTCAGAGAAAAGTAGAATTATTAAGGTAAATGTGCCGTCAGCATCCATCAAGAGCAGCGTTCAAAATGATTTGCATACAGTTATCATGATGTGGATATGTTTTTTTTTCCAGATGGATAAAGCCACCAACACAGAAGGTGTTTTTCCAGAACCAATGAGAATGCGGCCCAAGGACCGGACAGGACGCTGGGGTCACAGTTCACCTTTCATGCGCAGCAGCACCATAGTGAGATCACAGACGTTTTCTCCTGGAGCACGAAGTCAGTATGTTTGTAGGGTAAGTAATGATTCATGACTTCAGAAAACATTATTGTGTTTTTCGGACTGTACGTCCGACTGTACGGGGCGTTCATTTTAAGGAGCATTGTGGATTTGGATATACTGTAGTCAACACTTTTGTCCAAAACATTGGTGCTTTCCAAGGCACATTTGTTTCACTTTTCTATCATGTATTTAATGATTTATTTAAAAAAGCACTTGTTGTTTTATTTGTTGTACACATGATTGGCTATATAGGATGAAGAATGATGAAAATGTTTTTATTTTATTTATTTTTTATTTGTTTAATTATTTAGTGAGGGCCGCTTACTAAATAAAAAGATTTAGTAAGCGGCTATTTAATTTAATTAAGATCGCTTAAATAAAAAGAAGTGTAAGCAGTTTAAACCAGTATTCTACATGTACGTACCCTATTACTCGGACTAGAAGGCGTTTGAAATGCTTTAAAAATTGTGTGCCTAGTAATCTGAAAAAAAATATGTGTCTTATATGTGAAGCAAGATTAGGGAATAGATGTTTATCGGTGGTGCGCCTGGTGCTCCGGTGCCCTTTGTAATCTGGAAAATACAGCAATTATCTATAATACATTTGAAATATGATTGACTGAGGCAGTTATTTCTAAATAGTACATGTTTTGTCTCAGAACATATTTCTTATGGTGAAATGTTCACAGTAACTTCCACGTTCGTTCAGCTGATGGTTTGATGATTTATTTCTTACCGTTTTCCCTGCAGTTGTACAGAAGTGACAGTGATAGTTCGACTCTACCAAAGAAATCTCCTTTTGTCAGAAACACTCTAGAGCGAAGAACTCTGCGATACAAACAGGTTTGAATAACGTTTCCACTGTATTCCAAACTCATGGGTTCACATTGTGTCATCACCTTCTCTGTGTTTCTCCAGCAGTCTCACCGCTCCTCTCTGGCCGAGCAGCCGACACGTACCTCTCTGGATCTGGAGCTGGACCTCCAAGCCTGTCGGACGCGGCAGAGACAGCTGAGCGAGGAGCTCACCGCACTGCGGGAACTCAAAGTGCGCCTGGAGGAGCCCGTTCAGGGGACTCGTGTCTCCATGGACGTCCCGCACTGGGCCCTGCGTGATGAGCGCATCCGAAGCCTGCTGCGTGAGGCCCAGAGACAGGTACTGTACTTGACTGCTCATTTTCATTTGATTTCTTCCGTGAATGATTTATTTTGCACGTTTCACACAGGCGAAGCAAAGTCATCAGGAGCAGAGGCAGGAGGAAGCTGCCGAGAGAAGACTGCGTAAAGCTTCGAAAGAAGTCCTGCAGATGAGGGGCCAGAGCCACAAGGAGCCGCTCCCAGTGCAAACCTTCAAGTGAGTGCCAAACCTTCAACCTTCAAACTTTTCTGTGGTTCACTATGGGTGGCAGAATTGTTTTGACTCTCAGAGCAAGAATTTGTATGATCCTAATGTTGGAATCTGATTAGTGCCCAAAATATCAAATGTAAATGTCTAAGAAACGAACAAAAATGCTTCACATTTACATTTTTTTTTTCGCTTGCAATCTTCACAGTTTCTTTTGAAACATTTTTCTGTTTTCCTTTTTTATCCCCCGTTTGGACTTCTGGCACAAGCTTCATGTGGGGGCGGCCCTTATTTTGATTGGCTGGTGAAAATGTGATTGGCAGCAGTGTTGAGCAGGAAGTTCAGCAAGCGTACACTGTGTCATTCAGCGCTTTTTTATTATTGGTATACAATAAACTGTGATTGAAGTGTTATTTTTGCACAATATTGCTACATTATTGTGGTGGCAGTGTACTTCAGGAATAATGACTTTTTTCTTTCTTCACTTTGAAATACTGTATAATGAAAAACTCTTATAATTTCATGCTAACTAGGATTTAACGTGAAACACTGCATATTGTGCGCACTAAATAACGAGTGCAGTCGTTGTCTTTCTGGATGTGAAAGGTGTTGTGTTGATCCACTACAAACGAATAAATACTCAAATGAAGGTCTTCCGATTCTGAATGTGTTTTGAATGGCTCGCTAAACTCCTCTCCCACTTCCTGGCCAAGCAGCTGCCAATCACATTCTCACCAGCCAATCAGAGTAAGGGCCGCCTCCATGTGAAGCCAGTGCCAGAAGAAAATGAAACAAAAGTAAAAATCTGAAGCGACGTTTGATATTTTTGGCACTAATCTGATTTCATAGACATGTGGGCATTTTTGTCCTTTCATTAAATAAAAGGACAACTTTTAACAACCTTTTTTATTTATTTTTCTGCGTAAAAAACATATACAATTTTTTTTTTTACAATTTTTTTTTTAGTTTCCGTTCTGTGTGTTTCAGAGAGAAGATGGCCTTTTTTACCAGACCAAGGTTTAATATCCCACCTCTGCCGGCCGATGACGTGTAATCGCCGCTAAGGCCAGGTTTGCAAAAATGAAGAATGGGTTGGTTTCTATTGTATTCAGCACCATGAAGTAATTAAGCAGAAATGTTTTTCTCAGCACAAACATGTACAATTATTTGATATGCAAGCGTTTAATCACATAAGACTGTAAAAAGAGTGAGAGTGTGTGTGTGGGAGTGTGTGTGTACGTGTGGTAGTACTAATGAACATGTACACTTGTATTTTATGTGATTTTTGATATCGTGGTGGACCCCCCCTCCTTCCCCGCCTGTTTAAAGGGGAAATGACTATTATATTAAAAAAAAAAAACATCATTTTTTTTTTCTTCCTGTAAAATATCAGATATCTGTATGTCTGTGCTAAAGGCTGGAAGATGGGAACAAAGTCAGTTTAGACAAATTCGCTGTACTGTAACTTATTTTATAGTACTTTTCCTTGAAGGAAATAAAAAAAAACTCCTTGCATTTTGTGTATTTTTACAGATAAAGAAAACAAATGGCACTTACTGAAAGTGTGTTTGACGTACAGTAGAATGAACATTTTGACTGATTTTGTTTCTGTTACCTGAATCGTTAAATGTATTTACTTAAATGTCACTTTATGATCCACATTTGTTTCTTGTACTGTTATTCTATTAAAATTAATAATATTGATTATTACTTGTACTGTTCAAAATATAGACTATTATATGAAACACAATTTTCATTTTTGTATTGCTGTTTTGTTACTTTTCTGCAGTGTTCTTTCTCTTATGAAGATAAACAAATTGAACATTAAACCTTGACACGTTTCTGAACAAAGCTCAATCATACAGTTCAAATTAATATATAATTTCACGCTATATAAGTATTTTGATGAATACATTTAATATACATACATACAGTGCATTTGTGTCTTTAACCACTAGGTGGCGCAGGTGTCTTGGGTATCAGCGAAAACAACCTCAACGAATTTTCTCTGAAATCATACTATTCACATCTATCCCCATTTGATGTTTTTATTGGTTCTAATTTGATTTTGATTTGAAGTGTTGTAATTTAAGTTAATTAAATATATGAACATTCATCTTAAATAATGTAAACAAACATTTAGTGTACAGTATGATATTTTGGCATTTTGAAGTGCGTTTCAAACAGCAAACAAAAGAAAATGTAGTTACTCTGTATTTAGGTACCTAAAGTGCTTTATCACTTAATAGTGCACTTTTATTGCTTTAGAGCTAAATGAGGTGTGAACATTTTTCATTGTGAGTGTTGAAACTACCAGTACAAGTCCTGAAGACAGTTGAACTTCTTCAGTTGAGGCAGGATCTTCACTCCAACCTGAAGAGCACTACTAATCTCTTAGACCATTTATTTGAAAGGTGCTGGTTAATAAGACCACGTTTGCAAACAAGAAAATAAATCCTGTGGCTTTCATCGACCTAAAGGATGATCGTCCAGCCGAGCACATGTTCCATGACCAGTGCGGAAGATGTGTTGTCTATTCTGTCTATGAGGTTCTACTCTCCAGGAGCTTGACTTCCCTGTGACCCTGAGAAGGTAGGAACCTCTAGTTGTCTTTACTTATTTAAATGAGAATTTGATACAGAGGTTAATTCTGTTTTGTCAGCCGTCTTTACACCTGTGTAATGCGTTATCACTTAACTTGTCTATTATGTTTCTAATTAGTTAACCGATTGTTAAATTTTAGTTGAAACTCATTACTGCTATATTTGTGTCTTGGCTTGTGCCAGTCTTGTATTAAGATATTTTTTTTATTTGATTGAAATAATGGATACTTTCATAGTAAATTCTAGTATTTATAATTTTTTTGCCTAGTGTGGCTGTATTCGATTTTAGGCCTTGTGTCTTAGGCCTTGTTTTGTTGTGTTTTTTGGCAGTTAATTTGTGTTTCTGATGTTTAATTTCGGACTAAATAAAAATAGAAATCTTGTCCCCGACATGTCTTTTTTTTTTTTTTTTTTTTTTTTTGCTTTCAACTGTATAACAATCCAGATCTGAAAATCTCTTTAGCAAACCACATCAGACCAGCAGTAATACCACAAAGCTTTCCAAACCGTGGCTTAACCGCTGTTGACCTTTACTTTGCCATTTTATTCTGACCCACAGAGAAAGTTCTAGTTTGCTTTGGTTCTGCTTCGTGAATTTAAATGCAGACTTCAACTCACCAATTTTGCAAAGACCAACACGTACACTTTTAAAGGCATTTGTGCTGAATTATTCCCTGACTTCTAGTTCTGGCACGGAAAAAGTGAGTAGATTGGTTCAGCAACTCTCTATAATCTGATTATGATTATTATTGTTAATTCTGATGTCATTTTTCTGAAGTGATTCTCTAAAGCAGCAGAGTTTGTTCTTTCTTCCACTATATCCAGCTGAGTGGGAGAAAGTGGAAGGGGCAAAAGCAGGTCATGCAGTTCCCACACAGTGATGTAATCAGCCAGTGGCGAGGGCAGAGGAACCCTACAAGAATACATGTCGTCTTTAATGAAAAACAGAAATCAGAGGACTTTTATCGATGCTGCTTCGCTTGATCTGTAAGGCCATATTTAGCTTCTGCATTCCAGTTTTTGAGGAATCCGGTCCAGGTTTTCAGT
>SOMO01000156.1:164183-178793 GCA_028128575.1 Paedocypris carbunculus
TTCTATGGCTCCCGAAGCACGATCAGCATCCCACCATCTCTCCTGTTACAACTGTGTGGTCGGTGTAATTGCTGCTGAGATTTTATGTCCAGCCCAACAATCTTAAGTCCAAATAAAATATATTTGCCCCAATAATCGGTTCTGCACAGTGAGGCCAGCTTTTCTGCTTTACTGGGCAAAGAACCAGCGTATTTGCAATTTATACAATGGTAACATCTGCTGAAAGTCAAAGAGCAAAACTCAGTAATAATTGTTTTGGCAACATTGGGTAAATAGGGGTCACGTGACCTTAATAGATGTTTACCCCTCAGTTTTCAGTGGACAATGGTATAACCAACACAAACAGAAATTAATTTTTAAAAATGATCTTAACTTGATCTTAAGGCAATTCCGACATTTTTTGGCTCAGACGGTAAATAAACAGAGCAAAGCTTTTAAACCTAGCACAGAATGGCACAAGATTAGATCAAGCGAGACGGGATGTTCCTGCCATCATCACATCCATCCATTAACTACTGAGTAGCTTTGTGTCTGAAGTCAATCTTAGCTTCACTGAGCTGATGGCAGGAAAACACTCAAGATCTACAGTAGATTAACACTTTAAGTTAATGGGAATTTGGTTCTTTTTCCACTTCCTTTCTAAAAAATTAAGCTCAAAGCATTTGCACTGTATTTTCTTTTCTACATGTTTGTTCTCTAAATCTAGTAGTGTGTTGTCGTTTTAGAATTATTGGGTCACTTAGTACAAGCTGTAATAATATAGTGCAACCATGTCATTTCAATTTTAATGTCTCTAGATGGTTACCTGTTAATTACTGCGTACACATCAAATTTCCTAATTACATATAATGCCCTAAATTGTTGAGCTTCAAGGATTGTTGGGCTTAAAAAAATAAGGTCAGCTATTAATATCTACAATTTCAAAACTATGTACAGATGGAAGCCTCGATGAGTTTTTAGAACCAAAAATCTGCAACTATGTGATTATTAAAATCTGGAATGAAAATACTGTAACGTGTATGTGGATCAATTTTCGATTAAACGAAGAAACCTCATTAATGTGAATAGAACTTTTTTGTCTATTTTTCTAGAGTTTAGTTTACCTAGAAATTGTCCAAAAACAATTTGACTTGCTTGAAGAGATATATTACTGTACTTTTTAAAAAATTTGCATTAACACTGTTTTAGTAATGTTGTATTTATGAGTTATGTTAAGTGAACACATTTTATTAAGGGCCACTAAACCCTCACAGTTTACTAGTATTTTTGCTAAATCGTGGCTGGTTTAATTGGCATCTAAATGAAAATGAGTTATTTAGTTCTGTATAAATAAGTCGTAATTGCCAGCAACTTTGAAAAAGCAATAGAAAATAAAATACTACTTTTAGACAATGAAACCACAAGCACGTCTCATTTACAGAGGGAAACCAAAGGTAGACAACGCAGTTATACTTGGAAAATAAGGCTGTTATAACTAAACAGAACTGAGCTGTATTTAGCCAGGTAGACAGGAAGTGTGTGATTATATGGACAATTTAAACCCTTAGCTATTTGAGTCGACAATATATTTAGGATACTATATTGAGAAAATAAAAACAGACACACAATACTTACAAATAGTACTGTACATATGTATATTATTTATACGTACATACACACACACGTACAGTATATACGTATAATACATGACTGAATTTAGGAATAGGTTTCACACTAACTATTTGCTAAGTTATACTTTTGTTCTGTTCTTAAGTTGTGTCAGATAAATGCTAAAATTTAATGAGCAAATACTTTCCACTTTTTTCCCTGAATAAAAAAAAAGTTTAAGACGGCACGACTGAATATACATTCAACACATGATTAGTAGAACCCAAACAGAATTCTTTGAAATCCATTTTTTCTGATTTTATTGAACAGCACTAAACGTGAGAAATCACTGACAGTATTCAAGACGCTCTAGACGCTACATGATTGCAGTTCTCAGCATACAGGATTATATCCAGTGTTACAGTAGCTCTGTGGCGTTCCCACCACATTTAGCTCTAAAACAATAAAAGTGCACTTTATTAAGTGATTAAGCACTTTAGGTACCTAAATACTGAGTAACAAAGCAAACACATCACATCGGCTGCTCTCGTGCATTTGTTTAGGAATAATCGTTCGCGCATCATCAACATTTACTGTAGATATATCATCCCACAGTTTGTCAAATCGGATTTAAACCCTTTCAATTACACACACATTCCAGCCGAATAATCTACAAGCTGTTTTTACACAAATAAACAGAATATAAAGACTTTTGATTGTATAATTCTTTGCAGTCACAGCGTAGTGAAGGAGCTGAAGGTCACACTGGAACACATGGTGATTCACCACAATGATCTGATGATGTGTGACTGAAAGGAACCACGTCTGAGTCAGTGATATTAGCATTACATATATAATATACTGTATATGTAAATATATAGATATGTGAAAGTCAAATTTTATCTGGTCAATATAAAACAGTTTTAGGCAAAGAACAGCATTTTGTTATAATACTCGGGCATCTCTTAAAATACTTTTACATGATTTTGCAACATAATAAATTGCAGTTTTTGGCTTGTTTTAGCTAAATAACTTTAGAAGAGGGGAAATTGGCTTACAGTTTATGACAGAATTAAGCTCAAGAACCATAATAATACTGCGAATAAATTATAGATGTTGGAAAAAAGATTAACACAAAGCACAAAAGAAATGAATAACAGATGAAAAATTCACTGTATGATTGGAACGCTTCTTATGAAATGACTTGCAAAAAAAATGCACTTCTAAAAATAGGCCTCCACGATGTCCTTAACAATATCTTCATCTTCTCTTTCAGCGTTTTCTATGAAGTAAAAAAAAAAAAAAAATACTTCAAACAGCCTGAAATGTCCCCAGATTTGACAAATACAGAACATGATGAATCCATAAGGTGTCATCTTTCACAGAAAAGTCACATCATCCTGCGACTGAACCCAGTGCCAGTGTGCGTCAAACTCCGCTTGAACTTTGCCGTTCATTTTGCAGGAGTCTAGCTCGATGCCGTTCTTGTAGTGTTTTGCTTTAGGACTTTGGTTCTTCCCGAGCTTCTCAGCCAGACAAGCTCCTGGCGAGTCCTTTAAGACTCCGTTAGGTATGTTCTGGCGAGATGGTCTCCCTGAGTCAGATGCCACTTTATTCCACAGCGCAGTGTCTTCAGTAGGCACTTCCTGCTTGACTTGTGGAGACCCCGTGAAGCTACTCATCCCACCTCCCGCAGCCCTGGAGACCTCTGCGTTGGCACAGATGATGGAGTCTGCTCCACTGGAAGGACAGTACTCATCCAGGTCATCAGCTAATGTGTCCAGATAGCTGCCGATGGAAATGTTGTCCAGCTTGTCATGGGGGTCTTGCAGGCTGCTCCAGCTGCCCCTCCAGGAGGTGTCGGGACCATCCACCAAGCTGAACTGGCTGCTGGTCAGGCTGCTGCAGTGGCTGGTGAGTGTGCCACGCTCCTCCAGGAGCCACTTGACGGACTCGATGCCCTCGTGCAACGCCAGCAACTGGTTAAGGATCTTGACATCGGCTGCCCGTAAATGAGCCTGGACACAGGAACATTTTTGCATCAATAAATATTTATATATAAATCTCGCCTCAGGCCCAGAGATGCTGAGATGGGTACCAGCTTACTGCCTATGTAAAAAATATAAGTTTATTCGGGGTGGAAATCTGTTTGTTCCACAAAAGATGTTATGACTATACAGTATCCGAATACCATTCAATCCGAGGTGACCTTCACACATTTCGAAGGGACAAAATGAGAGAGAGAGAAATCTCTAGCAGAGTTTTACGCTGAGCTGTCGCCATTGAACTTTCCAAATTAGTCATGGCCACAAAACTCACATGAAGCCAAGAAAAGAATCTGGAGAAAAGAGCGTAAGCAGCCTCATCTGCTGGTGTTGAGTTCATGTTGGCGTGGCATCGCTGACTTGCTGAGACTAATGAACTGACTCGTAAATATTCTGCCCGTCTCAGCACTGATGTGGTGAGCTCTGCTGGCCAAACTTCCTGCTGTCTGCTTCTTTATTCATGCATCAGGAGCTGGCGGAATTAAAGAGACAGAGCCGAGCTGCCCCCTGCTCCGGGTTTGTGTGTGTGACTTCACTGTGTGTGTGCGTAACTTCACTGGACAGCTAAAAGCTGAGCACAATATTGATAAGCGGCCATATTGACAAACTCGGCTCACTTCCAATTAGTATATTCACATCACTTATTGTTTTAAAGACTTCTATTTTTTTACATGTTTTTTTTTTGTTTCTACACAGGTGCTAAATTCATAGAAAAAATAAAAGCTGCAGTCCAGGCCAGTAGCGGCACATTTAAGCGTCTCCTTGCATTCCACACTGTCTGAGACTCAAACTGCTGAAGTCTCTGAATTTTTACAGCCAGAAGAATTCCTTTTTCCAACTCCTTAAAATCCATAGCTCAAATGCCTTCTGTTCTAACGCATGAAATTCTGGACCTGCTTTCACCAAACACCTAAAATTTATGAGATCTCCAGGATTCCTTGATTGAAGAATGCAAGATTAAAAAAACAAGTGTTAAGTCTTGATCTGAAAATGATGTGTCGTTGAGTCTGTTACTACAGGACGTGGTGAAGCTATAATCAATCTGATTATGTCACCTTAGGTGTGAAAATATAGACTATAAAACACATTTAAATTATGATACTAATTTATTCTCACACACACACACGTTTTTTTCTGATGATTAGAAGTGTGTAGCATTCGCCACATTAAGAGTTGTGTCATTAAACTGGAGTCAATCCATCCATCCATTCTCTACCACTTTATCCATATCAAAGTTATGGGGAGATGGAGCCAATCCCAGCAACTTTTGGTCCAAAGGTGAGAGACACACACCCTGAAATGGTGGGCAACCAATCATAGAGCGGGCCACACAAACACGCATTCCCACTCCCACTCATACTGTTACAATCTCGATTTGCTGACCTCATGTTTTCAGACTGTGGGATGAAACAGGAGAGCCAGAGGAAACCCACACAAGCATGAGGTGAACATACAAACTCTGAAAAGGCCTCAAACTCACATCTTGAGTTTTAAACAGATTCTCTCTGTGAGGCGACAGCGCTACCCACTGCGCCACCGCACAACCACACATAGACATTTTCTATGAAAAATACGTTTCCTCCAAACATCTGGCTATTTTTGCCCAATACAGCTGCTGGTAAGTATACTTAGGTAGATCGACGATAAATTGTTTGCAACACCAAAAGTCATGGGTTCATTTCTCAAGCTTTAGCTGAATCTAGTTGTTCATTTCTCAAGCTTTAGCTGAATCAAGTTGTTGATAGTTTTTTGTCCCTTTTGATAAAACAAATCCTGATTAAATGTAATTTATATAAAAATAAGTTGCTAATTGTTCATGGTTTCTCCATGCTAGAGAAAACATCAGCTTTCTCTTCTTCTTATTGATGTTTTTTTTTCCTCCCAAAAGCCTCATTGTCCCCCCCATTCTCTGTGTCAGACAAGAGTCACCCTCCATCCCTCCATCTGTCATCACACCATCCGCTGTGCTTCCCATCTGTGTGTCAGTCAGGAGAGAGAGAGAGAGAGCTTCGTTCACCAGCCGCCAAGATGACGACAGGTCTGTGTGGCATCTGTAAACCAATAATTCCCCTATACAGTATATCTTTTTATTTTCAAGACCCCCATCCCGTGCTCTATTCTGCAAAGCAGCGATGTATTGGCAGTTACATAAACCAGGCCAGCTCAGCGGCCTTTAAGAAGTCTCCTCTCGGTAAGGGAACCCATAGCAACAACATCAGGGTCCATTTGCTTAATGGCTTTGCATTCCACAGGGAAACAAGCTCATTTCCTTAACTACAACAAGTCTACGTACAAGTAGGGTGTATCTGTCCCTATATAAACATACAAAAAAATCTGAAAACGTTCTCTCGACGTTCGACAACACACTAAGCATTTCACGTTCACATGGTCGTGACGTGTCTATAGTAACATCACTGCCTGTATATGGTAAAACTTCAGTGCCACTGTTCACTAATGCAGTCAAACGCTTTTTTTTTTTTCAAACATCTGCCTGATTTGATTTGTGGAATGCGGAGTGAAATATACATACAATTAACAAGAGTAAAACACTAGAACTATTAAGAGATTACTACTAAAAGATTTTTGGACACTTTATGTATTTGTCTTTTAGTGATTTTCGTTTTTCTAATTGCATTTTGCAAGTGAGAAACAATGTTTCTGTTCCTCATTAAAAGTAGAAACCTGATATAAAGGATTTTACTGTATATGGACATATTGTGAAGCATGCCACGCCTTTGCCTTTTGCACATCTAACAAATATTTCACATTTTCAAGACAACCTATAAAAACAGATGGCTCTTTTAACGAAGATTAATTTAATTATATGCTCAAGCGACTTAATTAAACTAAAGAATAAACACACAGGATCTTTGAATGTCTTCCAATAATAACGTTTCTGATCCATTTGACTATTTTGGGGTCATGAGGATCTGGAGCCAATCACAGCAACTCTGTCTGGGACACACCCTAGATTGGTGGCCAACCAATCACAGAGCAGTCCTCATTAAATACAAAATTACACAAAAACTAATGTGGGAGATCGCATTAAATGTTGATCAACCTTGACAAAGCAACGTAGAGCTGTGATCTAAGAAAACACAAACAGACGTAAATCAGAGCCACATTCATGATTTCACTCTTACCATTTCCAGCCTAAGTTTTCGGATCTTCTCGTCCAGACCCTTCTTCTCCTCGGACTCATTATTGTCGATTTGGTGAAAAACGACAGTCTTGTGGTCTTCTCTCATCCATTTCAGGAGTCCCTCTGGTGTCTTTCTTCCCACTTTCAGCTCCAGATCCTTTAAATCTGGTACTGGATCACACGCGTTGCTTTCCTCCATGATGACTAACGCGACCTGTTAACGAAAAGCGCGATAAATTGACGCGAATTAAATTAAAAACAACCGATTGCTCAAAGTTGCGGTGTAGACCTCACTGGATGGTTGTGTAAGCGTTTGTGAGGATGGTGTTAAGATCTTTTGTAAACAACATCCATCACAATCATTCACGACTGAAGCTGAAACGCGCTACTGTATGAAAACGTCACGGCGGCGTCAATTGAGCCAAAATGCAAGACAGACAAACCTGATTCATAATCTAAACTGCACATTTGTCAGTTATGATCCTCTTCTCCGACACAAGCAGACACCCTGGACATCTCGAGTCTGGCCGGAGATTCGTCGCATGAAACGGACTATTCGCTTTCGTCTAACTTGATGCCGAGACTCCACGGTAAACCTCTCAATCTCAAGTCTCGCCTCAAGTCAAGCAGAAAGGTATTAGTACCGGTGGACAGAGATCTTCATCAAAGAGAAGGTCTGTCCTGTTATGAGCTTGAATCGAATTCTGCTCTGAATTCCACCTGCATGATGACAGCGAAGCCTAGAAGTTCCTTACCGTAAACACTCAACTACACGCGACCGTGGAAACCAGCATTAAACTCGCACGTCTAGCACGTATAATACAGTTCATCCTACTCACAGTCTAAGAAATAATCAAAATAGGCAGATTTTAACAGTAACATATACTTCTTGTAATACTTTAATGATGAATGAAAAATAATCTATACACAATGTATTAATGATAATTAATTTGTATTCATATTAATGAAGCACTTTTTAAATAAATATACATATGTAGTTAATATATTTGGTATTATTGGAAATTTTAATAGAAAAATCCAAGTAACGTAATAACTAAACCAATAGGTTAAAGTTTCAGAAGTTACGAAATAAAAAAAATGTATAAAGAACAACTATTTGTGCAAGACTGGATTTCTTTCAGGAAGTGCAGTTTGTTCATTCATTCAGACACGACTTGTTTCCTCACTGGTCACTGATGTGAAAATTGAGAAAACATCTCACGTATTTTACTCATTATTTATATATGAGACCAAGCAGGAATGCGGCACCACAGTTTAGAACACATTATTATTGCTGGTACCATATGGTGCGATATTTGTAAGGAGCTCTGACATGGGTGATCATTTATTTAATAGATCTTTCATTGCGACGTGAAACTTCTATAGTAAAATGAAAGAAAGATTCAAAAGAAGATTATTTGTCTTTCCAAAAAAAAATTCCAATGGCACATTTTTTTTCTTTTATTATTTCTTCATTGCCAACTAACTTGCTTTATGCCGCTCTGTGGTTGTTTGTTTTAATTAAATTTCATATTTAAGGTTTCTTAAAAAAAATAAGTTTTTTTTTTTGACTTTTCCAGGTTAATTTGCCTAAATTAGCTTGTCGAATTCGATCTGAGGAATGAGCACCTTCTAGCGGTCACACGTGAAACTACACTAATAATAATGAATATTAATAATATTTCTTAACGTCGAATGTTAATGTATTAATCGATGTTATTCAAATTTGAGATTATATTGTATTAAAATCGATAGTATTAGTTTTTAATTGTTTTATCTATTACTTTGAAATTTGCTCATTTGTGTTGATTAAAAAAAACACACGTTCCGTAAATCTGTGTAAGTTTGTCTTAAATATGTCTCAATCAAAACAAAAAAATAAATAAATAACAAAAAATACAACCCAACAAGTTTGGGTTCTCGTGGAATATTTAAATAAAATATTTGACCAAAACACGTGTAAAAATTATTTGTACAAAAATATTTGAAAAAGCATCAAAGCATATATTCTCTACACGCAACACGCTATTTTATTTATTTATTTTTTTCAAAATCACCTATTCAGAAGCCTCGGCATAAGGTGTTGCAGGAAACAAGAAGGCACATGTTTTACCTCTCCGTGGCTTGATTCCTCCCCTCCGCAAACCTGTAATTCCTGTCGTACTAGAAGGTCAGTAAATAAACTCTGACTTATTCCAGCACTGTCAGTATGTCTGTGGTTCGTAATGGAGCGCGGCACAGAAGAAGACATCGAGTCTCTGATCGAGGGAATGGCCTACATCCCTGGACACTTTCACCTGGAGCTTCATCTAAACGGTGAACCCCGTGGCCTCGCCAGTCATCGGCACCGTGACACCCATCTGAAGCGTGAGAGTCTCAGGGCTGAGCTGGAAGCCGAGACGGGAAGAGGTCAGTACGCCGTGCGGAACATGCTGGGCCTGCTGGCCTTTCACATGGAGGAACTGCAGGCGGCAGAAGAAGCCTTTCGAACCATCAGTCAAGAGGATCCGGAGAACCTCAATGCCTGGGCCAACCTGGGCTACGTGTATGAGCGCCTGGGTCAAGAGCCCGAGGAGAGCCAGTGCATGGAGCACGTAGCTGCCCTCATGAATCAAGACGGCCAGTCGGATGGCAGACTCAGAGCCGCTCGGTGCCTGGCAGAACAGGCCTATGCTCATCTTCATGATGTCGAGCTGGAGAGAGAAGAAGATTTACAGGAGAGACTGTCCGCATCGCTGATGTTGTACAACCGTGCGTGCGATTACGGAGAGGAACTGGTGGGTCAACAGCTCCTGCGTTGTATTTATGGAGCTGTCGTTTGGTTATTGTTACTAGATAGTTGATGTTTGATTCGTTACAGATCCCCGTGGAGGAAAAAAGAAGCTGGTATTTCAAAATGGCAACAATTTATATCAGGTAGCTTGGTGATGAGTGTGTGTGTTTCATAATTTCAGGAAGTACAAGATGTAACATCATGTAAAGTGGGTTTTAACCAGCGGTTTGTTTACTCCTAAAGGTTAGGTGGGATTTTGAAGGATTCGAATGATATTGAACTAACCAGACTAAATCATTTCAACAAGGGCCTCAAGTTTCTCACAGAGACTCTCGAATCGGAAAACACACATCTCAAAGGTGAATTTCATGCACCAGATAATGATAAATTACTCAAATTACCCTAAATACCCAGTCTGTCTGTGTGTGTGTGTGTGTGTGTGTGTGTGTGTGTGTGTGTGTGCTTGCTTGAAAGAAACCGGGTCTCCTGTTTCCTTCACAATCCAAAAGCAAGCGTTAGTTTGGATAATTGCTAAAAAGTGTGAGTGAGAGTGTGAATGTGTGTGTCCTGCTCTGTGATTGGTCGGCTACCAATCCAGGGTGTGCATCCCACCTTCAGGCTCCAGAGTTTCTGGCTCCAGCTCCCTGTGAACCAGAAATAAAATAAAATAGATTAGAAAACATAACTTTTTTAACACGTAAAAACAACACAAAAACGAAAACAGAACACTGGCATATTTTCTAAAAAAATGAAATGCACCACACTCTCATTAAAAAGTGATAAATAAGGCGATGTAGATAATACCAAATTTTATAGTCAACATATTTTATTGCAGAAATGTACTGACGAGCTTTCCAGTCGTGTCACATACCATGGTAGCGCCTGGAGCGCTTCTCAGACGCTCAGTGATCTTCACTTCCTTCCCGCTCTTGTTTTCCAGCGCTGGCTTGGTGTTTTATCGGCCTCATGCTGGAGCGGACAGAAGATTTCCCCACTGTTCCCATGTCGGTTCATGACTGTGGTTTTTCTGGGATGGACCCTTTGACATGTTACGGATCGGTACTGTACTGTTCTGTATGTCAGTCCTTCAAAAAAAACAAATGACAAATGAGTTAAGCAAAGACAGATCATTTCACAAATTTCCAACTTTTACATGTGAATGTGTGTTAAAATTTACAATGTTTCTTTAAAACAAACTCATGTCAGTTACATTTCTAATCTTGTCGTTGTTACTGCTACGTTTGCAGGCCATTAAACTGGCCACAGACGACGCATTCACACTCAACAGGCTGGCAAACATCTTCTTCCTCTCGGGTAAACTGGAGATGTCCACAGGGATCTGCAACATGGCGCTGACCTTGCTGCCCGACGCTGAACTCAACTGGCAAGCGTACTGTACACGAGCCAAAGTAAGAGGCCTGCAGAAATCATGATTAATACGTTTACAGTTAGGGTTAGTGTCATATGTAGTCGTGTGTGTATAGCACACAAATACCCGCAAATAATCATTCATGTTTAGTGATGGTTCTTGAACCGCTTCACGTTGTTGTTATTTTCAATAGGTTTAATATTAATAATTTCCCATCGTATTAATTGTGTCGCCATCTTACTGAGAGCAGGCATCTTGTTGAACTTCACAAAGATTTTGCTACACTGTGACGCTTGAGGTATGCGTCTTTGATGTATAGGCGTGGCCAACCTCTAGTACACGCCTTCCAGTTAATTATGCACAAACCTCTCAGGTTCAAATTGTGTATTTAACTGGGAGGCTTGTAGTGTCCTGTTAATTGGGGCACCACCATTTTGCCCCAATAAAGTGGTACAAATTTGCGTTATGAGAGATGATTTGGACTTCAGGATTTTCTCCCAACTATTTATAGGTATTGTGTTTACAAAGCTTTTTTTGTTCTCAAGCTCTCAATCACGTCCTACGCGAGGAATCTTAATCTGGCTAAAAGTGGCCAGGGCAGCATACCAGACCGCCAAGTTCTGAAAGAGGCCCGAGGTGATCTGCAGCGTGTCTTGGCTGTCAGACCATGTTTGAAGACCCATCTGGAAATGGCGCAGGTAGTAAAAAAAAAAACGCTCCAGACTCACTGTAGGAGCTTTGAAAACATGAATCCACCGTTTTCATCAGGTCTACTACTACATGGGTGTGGACGCCCTCCAGGAGAGTCTGCTGGTGGACGAGATGGCCATCAACCAGGCACTGATAAGCCTAGCCAAAGCTCTGCAGTGTCCGCTGGGCTCCACCATCTCTGAACTTCAGTTCCTCCGAGGACGCTGTCTGTTACTGAAAGGAGAGGAGCAGAACGCCATTGACTGCTTGAAGAAAGCTCTGGAGCTGGAACCCCAGTGTGGCCGAGACACGGTGGTCCTCCGCAGCCTGTTTGAGGCCATTCTAGTGAGCTTCACAAAGAGCGGAAAGGACACGGGACATGTTATAATGCAGCTAGAAGAAAGTCTGAAGCAGGCGGAAGAGCGCTACGGATCAGACACGGTTCAGAGTGAGTTGAAGGCCCTGTGCCGAACACATACGGATGAGGTGACGGACCTGTCGAGAGAACTGGTGAAGAAAGGAAGACTGATAGTGGTTAAAAAGCTGCTGCAGAGTGTTCAGCCACAAGGAAAGAAGTTCTCCCTGGGAAGGTCCATCTCTATTTAAAATGGTCCACAAAAACATACAAACTGCCGGGACTTTGATGGACAATTTTATTCCTACGTTTAGGAATACTGATGGATGATTTTGTTGGGTTTAGGAATTATGCACACCAAGATATAATTCAAACACACTTCAGGCATTTAATACAATAAATAGTATTAGCCTGATAAATACTGTGGATATAATTTCTTTGGAAACATCAAACCATGGTGTCAAATGTCTGAAAATGACTGTAAAATCTCTCTATCTTTCAGTTTTAGAAAAGCTTGAAAATCCAGTTCAGCGTCACAAGTTTATAGGACAAAGGTTAGAAAGATGCCAATGCAAATTACAAATAGTTTAACCGCTAAAAAAAAAAATTTAAAAAATTAAATAAAAGAAAGTTCAACCAATGCTTTTAGTGTAAGTTAATCTCTTGAGAAATTCACTTTCTGTGAATGAGGCACTTTAAGCAGTACAGATCAAGCCAAATTGTAAGAAATAAAACCCAATGGCCACAAAGCAAATTTTTACATAATCACAAAATTATTTCCACAATCACTGAATTCTACATTTATTTGATTCTCTGGACCTTTCGTTCAGACAAATACTGCTGGCAAAATGGTGAACCGGACACCAGTACGATGAAGCTTGGTGTTCCTGACTTCACGTACAACCTACAGAAAGAAAACAAAACATGTTAAATCATTGAATGCATGCTGCAACTAAACGTTTTAAAAGAAATACGCTGGAATTACCTTTTGTGCTTAAGAATGTGAAACAGTGACTTTTTAAGGTCAAATTCATACAGGTCGCCCTTTTCGTAATCCTCAAAAAATAGCTGAAGAAGAAACATTGGATGGGAAGTTGCACATCAATGTCAAAAAAAAAAAAAAATTGCAATGCAAACAATAATTTCAGAACCAACCTGTATATTAGATGGATGGTACTTTCTGTCAGTATCCCAAGGAGGAACTTCTTCACCAAACATAACTGTCAAATGGTCCAAAAAGCTAAAATATACAATATGTGTTATTATTCGAGATGTTAGGCAGCAAAAGTTGGTTTTCACCAGCACTGACTATTTATTTAAACAAACCAGGAGTTTTCACAGAAAGCGGATATGAAGTCAGTCTGCTGGTGCTCGGGGTAGAGGAACAGCACAGGCCAGTGCAGGACGCCTTTCTCATCCAGATGAACGCACGACCCCGTGGCCTCTTGTGAAGTAATTCCATTAAGCTCCAAGTCAAACAGCGCAGTAGACAGCCCCCCTTCATCCTCCTCATCATCACCGTCCCCGCGTGGAGCTGGTGCAGGCTTTAATAGCTTGATGTCACGCTCCTGGAGGGGGAAAAAGGTCATGGGTAGGAAGTTCATGATCCTTCAAAAATGTTTAGGCTTGAAAAATATATGAATTTTACTTTAATGGCCGATAACAGCAATTCTCTTTCACTCTGTGCCTTCTTTGCATTAATCTTTGCTTTTCTGGCATCTCTGTCAGCTTCTCTCTGAAATAAATAGGGGAATAAAAGACAACAGGGAACGTTTTTCTTAGCATGTTGCTGGCATTACAGTAAAAAAATTGTACAAAATGAGAACAAATTGCAAAACCGTGTAAAAAAAAAAGGACATGTCTTTTAAGAGCAACTGTATTTTTTGGGAATACGTGTTGTAATTTGTTTTATTTATAATGTCAATTTAATTTTAACTGCCAAACTGCATGCTTTTCTATCCATTTGCATTGTTAAGTTTCTTTGCATTTTGAGTCACATTTGAGCCAATTTGAGTCACATGGTTTATATATTTTCACCTCTTTTCAATTTGCACTAAACATTTTGTGAAATGTTATTGAAAAGCAAAATGCAAACATATAGACATTGATAGAACGTACAAATATGTGATTTAAAAAATCGTTGACATTTTCATAGAACCCTGATGTGAAAACCGCTGCTCGGCTGAAACTACCTTCTGTCTATCGGCCTTCGTTCTGAGGTCCTGTAGTTTTTTGTCATGTGGGAACTGTGCAAGTCCGTCATCACACCACTGTAACGCTGCTGTGAAATCGCCAAGCTCCAAGCAGCACTGTGCTCCTAAAACACAGACACACTCTCGCCTATAAGAAAATTCCATCAACTTGGTTTGCACAATCAACTCTCACCTCTTACAATGGCTTTCACGTGATCTGGTTTCAGCTTCTTTGCAGCCGTGGCATCGTTCAAAGCTGAACGGATATTGCCTGAATAAAAATGTGTTAAGATTTCTACATTAAAACATACTTCCATTTTTTTCTTAAAGCTTTCCCATTTCTTGGGAACACACCCTGAATTGGTGGCCAACTAATCACAGAGCGGGACATGAACACCTGAAAAGTTCAAGACTCCATTCTGCTGAACTGATGTTTTTGCACTATTGGGGAGCATTT
>SOMO01000156.1:229046-239871 GCA_028128575.1 Paedocypris carbunculus
TAAGTAAAAGTACAGATTTAACTAAGTGTAAAAATGACTCCATTACGAGTTAAAAGTCACTAATTCCAAAAAGACTTGAGTAAAAGTCGTAAAGTATCCCGTTTTATAAGAGCTTAAGTATTTTACTATACTACAATAATTTTTAAGTGTTTTCAATTTAGTGAAATGTGAAAAACAAGAAACTATTTATTCATGAGGAATTTATTTCTAACATAGACAAAAACAAAATAGATAAAAAAGAACAAAAAGTCAAAAGGCGCAACCTTTGCAACCAATTCACGTGATTAGTAGCATCCAGTACCTTCAGAACCCTGCAGATGTCGATATCATCTAGATGTCGTTCGCCCAAGAAAAGAACCGCGTTAGAAAAAGATGACTGACTAGTTGCGCACAATCACAATGTATTGAGTAAAGTTAAGTGTTCCATTAGCTTAGTCTGTAGAGAGCTAGTGTTTGAAACACTGGATCATGGGTTCGATTCCCAGGGAAAGCAGGAATTTGTTGAATTGTAAACTTTGTAGTGAAATGTGAGTCGCTTTTGATACAGATTTCTTCTTTACAAGTTGTACGACCACAATCTTATGTTCAGCTGTGCACAAGCAATGAAGTCAATCTACCAACTCTACCACAGCCGGGAAAACTCTCCTCTCCTCTAACACGCCATCCGCACGGAAAGCCAGACAGCTGCTGTACGAGCATTGCTGACCCGCAACTAATAAGGCTAGAAAATGAATTGTGTAAAGTGCTCTGGTCTGCCACATCAAGGGAGGAAAGAAAAAGAAGAAGAAAAAAAGAGAAGTGTAATTCTGGTGTCCATACAACCAAAGAAAGAGATCTATGTTGCTAATATGCAATTCCTGACAGTGACAGCTCCGCTTTGGAAGTCAGAATATTGCCAGTCCATTTTCCTAATTGGTTGTTGTAGGTTATAAATAGACCTGACAGCCATCATGGGACTGATTTACTGCATTCATTTACAAGCCTAACACACTCTCGGGGTGCTTTGGACCACTTTGTGTGATGTTTCTATATTTATCCATATATCTTTAAGGTGTTTGGTTCAAAGGCTTTTTGGCTATAAAAAGCAATGTATATCTGTAACTGACTACATTTCATCACAGTAATGGAAATAAATGAATAAAATGTCCATGGGAAACATGTCGCTTTTAAAACCAACTGGTGTGGCTTTGAATTCTAAGGAAGGGATAATATAGCTTTAACGTGGCTCGAGATAATTTGGATAAATGCATACTTGTAAAAGAGATCAAATCTGTAATCTATGGTAGTTACGGTATATGTTTTAAAATGTAATAAACACTACAAAAATCTGGTCTTGTTTAGATGTGGCCAACCAATCACAGAGCGGGACACACTCACTTACACACCTACATTACAGGCTATTTTCAAACTTGAGTGTGTTCAATGTCCTTTAAGTCTGGTTGACCCTCGTTGCTTCCTTTCTCTTTGCTTAACACAAATTCTTGGAACGTTAGAAAAAAAAAGTCTTGCGTTATTCACGCATAGATTTTTCATTCTGGTTTGTTTCAAATTAGGGCTGACTTGGCTCTAGGAATGGTGCCGGAGTGATCTTTACTAGACCTGATGCAATGTGAAATGTCACATTGTGTTAACCTTAAAAGCCAAACAAACAACTAGGACAATAACACAAGATCTAATGACCTTTTACATTTTATAAATACATACTAAAGACACTAATGGAGGAAATCAGGTATTATCACTTTTATAATTATTAACTATTTTAATCCACATTAACATTTACCTTATTGAACAGTTGCATGTTTATGATGATTTTGTTGCATACTGTACATTTGTATACATGATGGATATTTTAAAAAAAGAAAAAAAATGTTAAAACGTACATCTTTATATATATATTCATGCTTTATCTTTATTCACTTCATAAAAAAGTAGCTTTAGATTTATTGAACACAATATACAATAATATTACCATACATTGTGTGAAACATAGAATATTCACCTGCAACAATGTGGGATAACCAGACGATAAAAAACGCATCCCTCATGCAGATAGTACTAATTCAGTTCAACGCTTTTGGCCTCAAACCAGACCAAAAGATATCAAACATAGATTAACAAAGTTATACTGACAGTTTGAATTTCAAAACCGCTAACAAGGTCAGAAAAATAGTTCACATTAGCACAAATAATTACAGAAGATCACATTTTCGTAATTATATCGATTTCACATTTCTGTTCAGAGATTGTGATGCTCGTGTCAGACTCCCCTGTGAACGGAACATAGCATTGCATTGACAGGCCACTTTCTTAAACTATCGCGCTGTTTTTTTTGTCATCGTATATATTTGAGGACCACGTTATGTGGAGAAATTGGTGAGATTTATTTATCGATGTCACACCAAACAGTGATACACAAAGCATCTAATATCCGACAGATGTCTACAGTATGTATATCTACAGACTTTCCCCTTTAGCAATGGGTTGCGTGTCTCATAGGCTACTGTTCTGGGCAGTTGAAAATTGTGCAATATATCAATACATAGTATATATATTCATTAATATTAAAAACGTAACAATATTACTAAAAACAGACTCAATTTAGAAGCCCACAACACAAGAAACACCACCAATGTCCGGTAATGCAAGTGCATATAAATTAATCCATTTACAAAGAAATATTACTTCTTATATACAGTTAACGGTAATAAATACACTGTTATAAACAGCAGAGGACCAATCTGAGCGCATATAGAGAAGGTGAATGGAAGGAGTCGAGAAAAGCGTGAGTCCAACGACACTCACACAAACAGCAATGTGTAGACGTGTAAGAAAGTGCGCACAAACAGATATTTGCATGCTACTTTGGCCATTTACTTGTTATAATTCAGGAAGTTTTGAGTCATGAAGAATTGGGACGTTTCGGAGTTAGGAAGAATCCTCAGGGAAAAATGTGAAAATTGTTTAAGATGTCGTTGCTTGCTTGCAAAAAAAAAAAAAAACTAATATTAAACGTTTTAATCTGACAACGCCAATGTTTTATGTAGCTTCTCAGACTCAGAACTTTCCGGACATTTTCAAGTAGGGTTGCTATGTTTTATCAATTTATTGTTGACAGTAAGATATTTGTATAGAATGTATTAACAGAAAAAAAGAGGGAAGATTTTCATTACAGTGATACAGGCTGAATAATTTTTGTTTCTGTGCCAATATGTAATTAATAATGTGGTTATTGAAATTTTCTTTTTTCTAATGGGAATTTTACTAGGGAAAATGGTATTAATACGGAAGACATCTTTAACTGATTCAAAGAAAAGTCATATAAGGAGAACACAGCTTTGGCTTTCTTTATGATGTAGGTAAATGGAATCACTCGCTCTGTGAACATTTCTTAATTAGGATTTGGAGTTAGAAAGAAAATGGGCTTTCTCTGCTTAAGGGCTTTTAAAGCTTTTTGTGCATTTTCAAGAGTGTTTTATTTGAAAAACCGCAATCTGATGTGAAGGAAGTGATGTAGTAGTTCTTTAGATCAAATGAGTTTGTGCTCATCATTAAAAGTCAAACAAAAAAGTACAGGCTAAACAGAAAGTGCCTCTTTCGAACGACATATTTCTCAGTTCTCTGATCATTTGTCAGTTGTTCGGATTATTACATTTATATTGCCAAACAAAGGAAGACGGCAAGATCTTTTTGCAGCTTCGATATAAAACAAGTCTGCATGTTTTGTCTGGTTTGCTTCAGAAGACAAAGACAATTAGACATACAGTTAATGTATACTAAAACAAGTTCAATAAATAAAAGACTATTAAAAAGACAATAGTAAAAAGGCACACAGTCTTTAGACAAATGGTACAGAAAAGTAAACAGTTTCTCTCTTTTTACAAATACTTGTTCTTCAGTAGTTCATGGTTGACCTCACCCATTGCTTTAGAAAACGTCTTTGTTGGTACTAAAAAAAAAAAAAAAAAAAGAACAAAAAGTCAAAACAGTAGTTCAGTAGTGTCTCGTCCTCACCACCAGGTAAAAGTACAAACAACATGTCTGTGTTGGCCCCAATCCTTCATGTTTGTCAAAGTCTCCTGTCCATCGTTCAGGTCCAAAATGTCTGCAGCATTTATTTCCTGAGAGCTCCTGCTGAACTGTCTCCAAACGTAAGTGCAAGGAGGGCGAGACATCCTCCTCCCGCCACTCCTAAAAAGCACCTCACGTGGGCTTTTCCCTAAAAAAGCATCAACTGCTAGACTGCTGCTCCTGTGAGTTGGAAAAAAAAATCATCTACCACCTATTAACAAACGTCCAGTTCTCGTGTCAACTGACGAGGCGTCTTCAGTAACTGGATGTTGTAGTGGATTCCATTTCCTCCGCTTTTCAGGTTCGCCAGCCTCCTCCTCTTCCTCATCTCCCTTCGTCTTTTTCTGTGCCTTCCGATTCCTCCTCCTCTAAGGTGAGCTCAAACTGAAACTTGTCGGGGCCAGAACCTCCTCCGTTCTCCTCCTTGTCGGTTTGACAGAAGGGTGGAGATGGCGAGGGAGTTAGATACATCATGCTCTGGTACCAGTTCCGATTGTCCTCAAGGTTGTCCAGGATGTCTTGGGCATCTGGATGCACCAAATCCGCCCAGGTCTCCCAGAGCGGGTGAACGATGTAGTCGATAAATCCCACCTGAAACAACATTTAGAACATTTGTTGTATATTTTTACCAGATTTTCTCAAAAATAGGAGAGACGTGATGGTTTTTTTGGTTCTGTAGGCTTGGTGTCTTGGGAAAACAACTGACCTGTGATTTTTCCACTGAAGCCGTGCGTTTGTCACACATCGGGCTCATTTCCATGCCCAGCTCCCTTTCTCTTTCACCCTGGTGGAAGAACTCCTCCATGATGCGGTCAGTCCACTGCCGGTACAGCTCCAGCGACTTGGTTGGATTGCTCAGGTCAGCACAGTGAACCATGTTCATCAAGACCTGGGATGACATGATGATCGTGAGATTGTGGTCTTTTTTAAAATACTCTGGTTTCCCAGTGTTAAAAACTCTGATAAATGTACCTGTATTCTATCAGTGTAGGTGTCGAGAAGCAGCACTCCTGAGCTGGTCACTTTCTTCGTCTCAACCATAGTCTTCAGATCGGCCAACAAAGTCATGTGCTTAGACATGTCTGTGGCCAGTACCTAAAAAAGACAAATGTTAAGAACATGTTGATGAACATTTATTGGTTCCACAGTGGTGTAAATTTGTGTAAAAAAAAAAAGTACAGTATTGAAATAAAGAACCTTACCATATCAATGACCATCTTTCTGAGGGACTGCTTCTGTTTCTTGGTAAGGTTTTGAAAGATGTCACAATTCTCTTCTTGGAGAAGCTTGAAACCCACGGCTAAGTGATGGTTCTCCAAAACCGACTCGTCGTTGTACATGACCGCTAGCTCAGAGTCTACAAAGGAATCACAATGCAGTTAAATCTTTGGTCATGTGGACAACAGCGCAAGTTTATCTGGTAGCAACTCACTGGAATTTATGAGGAACTGGTTGGTGACTCCAGGATGGTCCACGTCGTGGATTGCTGCAGCAAAGATGGCAGCCAGAATCTCCAGATCGGTAAAGACAGCCTGTATAGAGGGCAAATGATGAGTAAAATTGAATTTTTCTTTAAAATAATGCTGTGGAGAATGCTCGTACATCTAAAGCAGGGGTGGACAGCAGGATGTGAGTGGACTGGGCCACATCAGCAGCGTGAAGGCTGTTGTGATAGGCCACATCTTGATGGTAATGAGCTTCCAGGGTCGTCATATACGTCAAAAACGTGTCTACAGGGATCTCAAATGTCTTGAGCAGATCTCTTTCCTGTGAAAGCAAGAAATAATCTCAGTCAGAATCCATTAAATTCATCATATTCATCATGATGGCAAGAAAAACATTGCAAACATTCAAGAAACCATTACGGCTAATGTAGTACAAATGTAAACGTTGCAAGTTAAACATATTGTCAACTTGAAATACGTTTTTTGATTAAGCATAATTCAAAAATGTAATAAAACCTTTTCCAATATGTGTGAAAATGTGTGTGTATGTGGGAAAAGATCAGAAGAAGTACTGACCTGGAAAATGGCGTACATGATGCACGTGAGAGGCCGGTTATTTGAGTATTCAGACACTGTGAAGATATTCAACCCCCAAATGTTCAAGTCTTCTAATTCCTGGGTTAAAAGGAGAAATTTTATTATTATCATAATTCACAATTCAAAAGGGCTGCAAAACTAGCAAGAGATTTTTACTGTTACTGTCTTCTTACTTTTGATAATAAATCCTCATTGTCTGTTTTGACGCCAAAGCGAGTGAGGCCAGAGTTCAGTGTTAAACCGTGCGGCACTTTCTTCAAACCGCTGATCTTGGTCATCAGTTGCTTTTTCTTCTTCTCACGACCTTTCGGTGTCGGTGAAGGAATCTCCACCTCGTTCTGTTTGTCTGCAACAACAGCCAAAAACACCAAATGTTGGAATGGAACGAGAAAATGGAATTCCTTCATGGAAGATTCTACGTGTTTTTAAGCTTAAAATGAACATTTTTTTCCACAGATCATTGCACATAAATTGATGATGGCAGCTGTTGCGGACATTCCATCTTACTCAATCTCTTCATTGTCATGTCTACACAGACCAGACACACACATGCCAGGACAAAAAGCCATTGTTGGGAAAGCGGTGGCCAAGTATCAAGTTTCCTTGAGTGACGCAGGCAGCCGCCTTTGGCCCAGGTGCGCTGTCACAGCTGAATAGCTTGGAACTGCATCATGGGAGCGACTTTTTGGGATTTGTCTCTCTCAAATAACAGTCACCCTTTCAGAGAGGTGTCCAATTAGCCCTCGCCATTTTTTCCTTCTTCGGTTGCACTCTCCATTTTGACCTGTCGACAAACTGCGAGCGCTCCGTGTCTGCGTCTCAATTGGCATCTTCCAAATCAACCCTCAGAAATATCACTGAATGGACCGCATCTGCATCTAGTCTTGACTGCTAGGTTTTCCACTAATCCATGAAATTGTTCACAAACATCTGTTGCTTGTTTGCCTGGGGAGGATAATGCCATTTAATGACGATTTCGTGAAAAGAGGAGCTGATCACCACACACTGTAGGCTTGAAGTATATTTATATTTAGAATCGGAGGTGTAAATCGGAGTCTCAAATGCTCAAAAAGTGTGGAGCAGGCATAAGATGAGGTATCACGACTGGGAGCTGGATGAGTCAGAGGTTCTCTTGCCTGGATGTTCTGTGCTAGGGGTTCCACCGTCTGTGTTTTTTCCACAGACGGATCCCATCCCCCTCCATCTCGCCCTCCCTGCCAGAATTCTGCTCGCCTTTCCACCCTCCCATCCCTGCTTCCCAACTGCTGCATTGAGGATATCTTTCCTAATGCAGAAACATTTCTGGTGCCATCTTCAGCACTCCACAATAGAAGGCATTTTATTATATAGAAATATGTCCACATTCACACACCATCAATATCTTTTATTGATATCATCAATAAAACCCTCGGTTTCCAGGCAAGCCTAAAATGGCGCACTTCAAAATTCTAGCGCATTGGAACTTGTGTGGTGATAGAGATGCTGATGTGGTTACCTAGAAAGGTGTTGGAGATGAACTCCGACACCTGATTGCCAGATCTGCTCATCTCAGAGAGGTGCGTCAACTCCCTGTTCAACATTCTCTTGAACTGCAAGACAAGAAAAATCATCGGTCAGATCCTTAAAAGCAAAAACCAGCACACTTTGTGTTTCCATCAGGAATACTGTTCTCTGTCTGATGACTGAAAAACATGTATATTATTCTGCAGTAACGTACGCATACCAATGTGATGTTCTTTTATGCTTTTAAACACAAAATGCTCAAGATTAAATTCTTCGGAGGATCCTGTTTTTGTGTAAAACATTCTAATGACACGACATTCAGTGCTACTATATTAAAATTTATCAAATTCTCAAGTGTATCAAAACGATTTTTTCCTTGAGAAGACACTGTATATAATGTTAAAGAGTTTAAAGAGTATATAAACAATTTAGACAATTCAAGACAATTTATTTTCAATTGAAAAACAATTGATATTCGTAATTGCAATTCAAACTGTTAAAAGGTTGGAGTGTTTTCCAATGAAACAAACAATATGTATCTTCAAATAATAAAAATGTACATTTCAGTGAATAAAGAAATACGCAATTCTCGCATGAAACGAACAAACGCATATATAATTAAATAATTCAAAAACGGCAGCCATATCCTGCGCCACATCTCAGACTCTTGAGTTTTATTGGAATCGTGACAGTTAAAAAACGAAATTAAGCAAATAAAATTCACCCACTATCTACCTAAACAGCCAACCAACATTTCGGACACATTTCAAAAACAACGATGGCACTCTAACGCAGCTCAGACCGAAACATTCCCCAACTTGCATCATCTTTACCACCCCATTGTCTTCCGAGACCACCAACAGACCCCAAAACCCTCAGTCGACGCAAAACCCAAACCGCTTTGAACGAGCCATACACACCTTAATATAACCCCAGGATACAGAGAGAAGGTAATTAGCTTCAGGCATCTTGGATCTTATTTAATCTCCCGAAATCCACAACAGCGCACTCCTATACCATGAAGGAAAAGAGCCAGAGAGAGGCAGATGAAAGGGATCCTCCGGGTGGGGAAAAGAAAAATCCCTTCTTCTCTCCTCTCCTCCTCTGCTTGGATTTATTAACCGTGGAGAAGATGCAAGCGGTGTTCAGCGCAATGGCATTCGGCCGAATTGTTCCAGCTCGGGCTCTCCATGACTGTTGGACAAAAGCGGAGGCCAACAGCGGATTCTAGCCAGGATGAGATCATCCATCCAGGGCTGGAGGATGCAAAGAGCAGCGAGTGAAGCGGATGGTCTGATGGTGGCGATGAATTATGGAGAAGATGAAGCGGCAGAGCAGAGGGAGGGAGGGATGTCAAAAAAAAATGCTGGGATGCTCATCTGGCTGGAGGGGGGTCTTCCTCTGCTGGATTAGTGCCGCTTCACTGCTGCAGTAGACTCCTGCTTTCTCTCCTCTCTCTCTCCCTCGGCTCTGTAATCTGTCAGCCCCAGCAACACGCTCCGCAAGCACATATGATTTGACATGGAGGCGGGGGGACCCCCTGCTTTTCAATGCAGGGAATGAGAATGAAATCATAAAGGAATGAGAGAAGGAGGACTAAGGATGTCCTCTCATCCTCAACCTTCACTATCAATCTCTGACTCAAATTCCAATTCTTGTGAATTCATGGGAAGGGAAATTCGGTTTGACGGTCTTTGGATAAACTTTTCCTAACAGAAGCTTGGATGGGCGCTGTTAGCCTCATCCTTGTGCTATTTTTACCCGAGGGGAAAAAAAACGAGACTTATAATTGCCGTTCTTTGTCTTTTTTTCGATGACATCAACTGCACCCCCCCCCCTCTCTCTTTTCTCTCTCTCTTTTTTTTTTTTTACTGTCTGCCAATTACACCAACATCCCAACGCCATGGCAACAGCATCATGTGACATGGTCTGCTGCAGCGGCTTCCCTCCCAAAAGATGGCCGCCCAGGAATCATGAGGACACCACCGTGTCGCAATAACTTTTGTCACATACTCTAAAGTCAACCGATCCATCAGAGTGGAAAGATGGCAGGCGGCCAGAATCGATGCGCTGCCCTTGCAATAACCGACAAGTCCAGAGTCCACAGATATGGGGAAGCCCCCAAATCTTTGGCGCTTATCGTTAAAAATGAACTAATGTAACATCTATCAAAAAAAGAGGAATGTTGACGCATAACTGCCGGTGGTTTACCAGAAATGGAATTAATGGAGGTCATGATGCTCATGCATCAGTCACCACCGCACACAGTGGACGTTTGATTTTAAGAAAAGCCTGGCGCTAAAACGACTTATAAACGTCTGAAATGTGTGAACAGACTAATGTGTGTGCGTGTTTACGTGCCTTCGTGAGAAAAAGAGAGTGGGTGGGAGAAAAGAGCGAAGAGGAGGGTGAGAAAGGCAGAAAATAACTGTGAATCTCTGCATTATGCTGCAGTGGGGGTTCCTCGCTGTGGAGGAGATGTCTAGTCAGAGCGGTAAACAACTCTGACATATCAAAGATGCACTGCCTTCCCCAGCTCACATTTCGTCTTATCTCCTTCAATAAATCCATGCAAGTGTCTCTTGCTAGGAAACGTGTGGTGGTGGGGGAAGACGTGCGCAGGCTTCAAAGGCTGAATGAAGAGCGATTCATTCTCAGAAAAAAAGAAAATGGAAATTTCGGAAGAGACGCTGAAGCAAACGGATCCTGTGATTGTCGTGTTAATCAGTTGCATCGGCATCTGGTATATGCAGTGGCCAAACAGTGAAATGAAAACAAATCTGATCACTGCACACACCTCCACGGAGAGGTTTTTTTTAAATAATAAAAACCTCAGCAGTGCTTTGATTTTCAGAGTTGCTAGAGTTAGAAGTGACCCGTGTTCTCCACTAGTTAGCAGTGTAACTCCACACTCTCAGCTTACAGTCACCCGCAGGCATGAATGATCAATTTGTACCATCATCATGACCTTGTCTAATGTATCAATGTTTTTGCTTTCTGACAGGAATGACAATTAATCAGTGCAGTGCAGTTCGCTCTGTACTATCCTGTCCACTCTGTCAATCACTGTCAGTCCGACATTTTCCATTTTTAAACAGCTTGGACTAAAGAACATCAAATGTACCACAATCTTTGTGTGTCTGTGCGTGTGTGTATGTAGAAATATAGATGTATACTGTAGCTATACCTATAGATGTAGGTAAATTGAAAAA
>SOMO01000156.1:244481-258137 GCA_028128575.1 Paedocypris carbunculus
TTGAAATATGAATAGAATATGAATTTCTTGGTACGGCTTGTGTAGATTCCGAAGATAATCTGAGGTAAACAGCGCCAAGGGAGTGAAGGTTTTCCGTTACTCTTACTCAAGAATTTTTTTACTAATATGCCACTATGAATGGATGCATTAATATCGACATTCTTTAGCACACGGATAAAAAATATTGAGTAATAAATAGTGATCATCCATGCAAACGAGTAAATGCATTCCTGGAAAGGGTTTTTGTGCAGTCGTGCTCCTGACTACAGGCTTTTCGAATCGGCCTTTGGCGAAGTCAAACTATCATTTGAAATGCCCGAGGGAAGCCACAATGAATAATAACAAAACCTGGAAAGCAGCCAACCTTTAAATCCACATGTAACGACAGCTTTGTTCGATAAACAGATCCATGTGCATTAATGCACAGAGGTTGAACGAAAGGGGAAAGAAATATATTTTTCTAGAAGTGAAACCATGTTGACTTTCATTTATAACGATTGGACCGGATGTGCTGGATGCAGTGAGAAGGGAAAAGAATTCTGAGAAACACACAATTTAATGCCAAAAATACAGAAACAACTGGATGGACCGTGAAGCTTTCCACAATTCCATAACCATAATTACACAACCTTTTTTTCTTTCAACCAATCCTTTAAAAAGCCAAATAGTTCTGATTCTAAATCAAAATATGACTCAAACTATGCTACGATGCCGTGAAACATCATCCTCTATTTAAAAAGAACAGAACAGAGAACTTGTAAAATTAATATTTCGTGAAAATAATAAACGTCCACTATTTGTGTATTTTCAGAACGCATTAGAATTTCAGAACGTGTTCCCTTATGTGTGAACTGTAAAATAATCCTGCCAGACGTTTAAAATCTGTTCTAATGAAATTCTTACAGAGAAACTCGAGAGTGTGCCTGCAACGACTGAAGCATAAATGACTTCCTAGAATCTGACTCAACTCTATTTCCTCATACAACATTCAAAAGAGTCAGTAAAATCTTTTCCACTTTTTTGTCTTTAAAACAAATTAAGTCTGTTTTCCCGTTGTCTAAATCTGATTAATACACCCCAAACAAAGCATCTCCTCTGGTTCCCTCTCACTGTCTCTCCCTCTCCGCAAGCTTATTTGAGGACATACAGGCATTTGGCAGGCTTGTTCACTGGGGAAGGGCAGTTTGTCTGCTTTATGGCTGTGCTGACGTCAATGGCATAACTCAAATAGTTAGTAGGGTGCAATGCTTCCAGCTTTCATGAGCTACAGCACAGCAAAGCCACTGCTAAAACCCGAGACAGATTTCTCTGACACCAGTTTGTTCTACTTACTGAGCGAAACTCATCTGAAGTTGAAAATAAAGAAAACACTTACACGCACATACTCACACACACATCTACGTAAAATCCCACATTGACCCTCAAATAGGCCTTCAAAATCTTGGGTACGAGCCAAATTCCCCACAAGTAGTCATAGAGCCGCACTTTAGTATAAAACCCTAGTATTTTGGACAATAGTTTGAGGCTAATTTCAGAAAACACATACAAACACACACACACACACACACACACACACACACACACACACACACACACACACACACACACACACACACACACACACACATACTTAACGCACAATTAATTTAAACAACTTCTTTAAGCTAGCTTATAATGAAATTCACCCAAAGAGATGATTAATTAACCAAAATGTTTAAATTAACAAATTTAAAAAACATCTAATTATTTTGCCCAAGAAGCAAATGTTCTTACAACACTAGAAATGATCAAGAGTTTCGTGGAATTTGATTTTATTTTAGGATTCAATATATTAGCGCAACACTGATTCACATCACACGCTAGTGAATTTCAGAAATTCAATAAGCTTGCAAAAGTTCTAAGGTAAAATTAATAGAATGGAACATTATATAATCCATCCTAAATAGGAAGAACATTTGTGATGCTGTTGTAACATCAGCAAAACACTTCAGGGGCCCTTAACAGATCCGTGTGAGTTCTTTAGAAAGGCTTTCGCCAATCCAGTGAGACCAGCATTCTGTATATGTTGTGCGCGCATGCGAAAACTATATGAAAAATTACTGATGCGACATAAACAATGTATCAGAGAATCTAGACTAATATTTTTGCCATACAATACAATATAGGTAGGTATAATAATATACTTTATTAATCCTCAATTTAATACAAATTCCTAAATTTAATACATTCTTTAAATTGTATTTTTGTAAAATGTATTTTTTTTATATGGTAAGTACCCTCAAAATGTCTTTACATATGATATAAATTACATACTAAAATTACAGTACTATACAGTAAATACACCATTCCTTTAATTGCTTTCACTTTTTACATTTCTGGGTTCCAGTTAGAACCGACCTCAACAACTCTGGACCTTAAGTTGGGACACAACCAGTATTGGTGGCCAACCAATCACAAAGACGCACATGTTCACACTCTCACTCACACTTGTGGGCAATTTTTTTTTTTTTTTTTAAATCACCTAAAGACAAGTTTTTTGTTGGTGTATCTAGATAATTATTCTAGATGGGACGGCTAGCCAAACATTGCATTATTACACAATGCATAATTGCAAAATGTCGTTTGTATTTAACTTCATGGCGCTTTGCTTGGACACACCCTTCAATGGAGACCAGAGGTGTTTGAAAATATTATTGATGATGTCACGTCGTCTCCAGGGGTCTCGGGTGTATAAACAGTGTGTAGGGTCGAGATCTAAGGCCTGTTTGGCACACGAGACTGGACCAGAGCCTTTGGGAAGAGAGTGTGGCATTCCACACGTTTACACACAAAATCAACACAAACTCTAGACATCAGTCAGGCTTCAATGACATGTACACATTTCACACACATACACACACACTCTAGTAAAGTCAAATACTAAAGACAAACGCTGACATGGTCACGTAGACAAGCTACAAGTAGAACGGGGGGTTCAGGCCTAAAGCACTTGTACACTTACTGGTAAAGATGTGGCGGATTTCAATACCACTGGCTCATCACCGTCTCAAAGTCTTCCGTTTTTTTATGCATTTCCCACTATATTGCCAAAACCGCTTGAGTTTGTGTGGGCTGTTGCTATACAGCTATTGCTATGGAAACGTATCTGATGAATGGATATTATTTCAGAGCTGAGTGTTTCCTTTAGACACATCTCACATTATCCTCTTTCTAGGAACAAATCTATCAAAGTATCGGTAAACACCTATCTCCAACAACAAGAGATAAAAGGCAAGGTGTATGTGTGGACAGACAGACAGACAGACAGACAGACAGACAGACAGAGACAGAGACAGAGATGGACAGAGAGACAGAGAGACAGAGAGAGAGAGATGGACAGACAGAGACAAATAGATAGACAGACAGAGAAAGAGAGATGTGGAGATGGATAAAGTCAGACAGACAGAGATGTAGAGATGGACAGATAGTCAGATTTCTAAAAACAGACAGATATCTATATCTATCTATATCTATCTATCTTTTTATTAATCATATCTAAAACATATCTATAAACTATATATATATATTATTTTTTTTGGGTGGGTGATGTGGATTTTTGTTTTCATCATTTAGTTTAATTTACATACACTTTTGGAGAGCACACAACTAGGGAAATAAACAGAAAACGGATATTAGAGACATTACGCATCGTGAGTCCAAATAACGTAATAGTGTATCATTCAGATTTACCAGCATCAAGAACTTTAATAACTGACTATAAAAAGACCACGGGTCCCAGAATTACCCTACAAGGTCAAAAAGAATACTTCAGAACTGAGATCCAGATTTATCTCTGGTTGAAAAAAAGTCAAGTGGGTGCTTCCTTTGGGAAAAGCAAAAAAAAAAAAAAAAACAGTTACTGTACACAAGAGCGAGTCCACAGCAACTCTCGCGCAAATACACAGAACTGACTCAGCAACATCTGACCCACTGAATCCAATATAGAGCAATGACGAGAAATGATGACCAGCGCCAGTATCGTTTCAGGCTAACAGTAATAGTTCCCGGGTCAAGGTGACCTTAACCAGAACGTTTCGCCACCTTGTTTGGGTGAATGTGTCTGCTGGGAAAAACCGGGGTTCAGAAATGATCCGAGTAATCTGCATCAAAGACTAATTATGGTGCATTCTGCTGAAACAAGTCTAGACACAAAAACCATGTATAAAAAATAAAAAGTTAAAATGTCAAGAGTTTACTGTGCATTTACGGAATTGATGCATTTGGTTTGTTGTTTTAAGATGCTTTAGGAGCTTGTGTCAGATGAGTTTTGTGTGTGCGTGTGGTCTGGTGTTTGTGTGAGTTTGTGGGTCTGTGTCTATGCTTGTGTGTGTGTGTGGAGGGGGTGTTCGTGTGAGTGTGTTGGCATGTTTGTGGCTCAGTTTCCATGTGTGTGCATGCACTGGCATTAGTGCAAGTGCGTATTTACGCTCTGCAGAAGTAAAGATAACCTGACCTCATAACTGTGTGTGTGAATGCCACTCCAGAGCAGCGAGAGGAGAAAAGTGCAGAAGATCTGAGGATGAGCCCATGTGGGACATTTCAACAGGACGGTACAGGACTCAAGCAAAACCTTTACTGCTATTGGCATGAAACATACAATTTTAAGTCGGTATAAAAGTACCGTAATTATCGAAAAATAGTAAATAGTTAAAAAAAAAAAAAAAAATACTGTACATTTTTATTCCAGTGAGCCTCATAATCTGAAAAGTATGGGTGACAATAACTTAAAAATGAAGAAAATGTCCATGTTTTGTCAGAACAACACTGTTATAACTGAACAATGTTAAAGCGAATGTTAAGAATTAAATGGAAAAAGTACAGTACAGTATATTATTTTTCAATTATTAATTATTATTTTAATATAATTTTAATTATTGAGAATTATTGACAATTATAATTGTTTTATTTTTTTGAGACATACAACAATTTTATTATATCATTGTTTAACGATGTTTTTAGAAATTCCACTGTGACAACTGTTAAAAGAATGTGAAGAGAAGTGTTAAGAGAATGGTGATCACTAATGAGAAGGCAACTTATTATGGTAAATATGCATGTTAAATACATTTTGTTTTCAAAAGTTTTGCTTTACTACAAGAGAATTTTCTTGAAAAAATAAGCATATGTTAATTAATGTTGCACCTTATAATCCAGTGTGAAAAATACAGTGTGTCTTCGTGTCCTTCCTTGTTTAACTGTATGTAAGAAAATGTAAGAAAAAAAACATTCTAAAAACTAAAGCAAACAAGGGGGAACTGTTGCATCACTTGGAATCAAACTTACAACCTTACTGTTGCTTACACTGCTGTGACCGAACTACAGGAAAGCTACTAAACAGAATTCCGTTGTGTTTTTCAACAGTGGTTCATCTGGAAATGATGTTATATAGCACAAACTGCCCATGGATGTTTTCTGTGAAAACACATGTACGTGCAACAAGGCGCACTCAAGATTTAATCTAGTACTGTAAACTACAGTCAATCCAAAAATATGATTGTGTTTGAAGCAAAACTCGCTAAAATGTACGTTCAGCTCATCCGTCATCACCGAAGCCATCTAGATCACATTATCTTGTCTTAACAACAGATTAGAAGCATTACGGAGACTTCTGTCGCCACTGCAAAGAACCTTACCTGTAATAATCCAGACCTAAACAATGACAAACATTCTCACTGCCACAGTTCCCAGAATCGTCGGCCATTGACGCCATTTCTCTGCGTGTTTACACACAACCACGGTAATTTCACTTTAAATTGCGATTTCTCTGATCAGTTATGCCGTATTTATATGTAAAATACATTTTGAACTTTCACCCAGTAAGTTGCGGGCCACAGACACCTGATCATTCCACTCCGGCCGGCCAACACAGACATTAGCAGCGGGTCGGCGGGAGATAAAAGAAAGGACAATGGCTTTTTTGTGAGTCTACATCCTATTTTCCACATTTGGCCATTAAGCCGTAGACAAGTTCATCTCGCAACCTGTGTCGGCAAAAAAACTAGCACTCATGCTCTTTAAATCACCTCCTGGGTTCCGGAGAGTTCCAGTGGAGTGGGAAAAACAGGAAAAATCTGCACTCTCCTTCCTGACCATTGATCCTGTTTGTATGACAGGAGGGAAGTTTTTAGGTGTTGGAGGCGAGTCGTGAACCACCTCATCATCTCGTTTTGGTTACATCAGGACGGTTCCGCATCACACACTGTTCGCTTGCCATCATCTTGAACTAGTGCTTGATTTAATATAAGGCTAAATCTCCACTTAATGATTTACAAAAACTACTTAAATATTGCTTTTCAATATTATATCAAATTAAATATTGCAGTGAGATAATTATTATGATGTCCAACCTGTGGGCCAAATCCGGCATGTGAAGGCGTTACGTTTGTACCGGCGTTTAACTTCTATACTTCACACACTTTTTATTGGCTTTTATTCACTTTTGATTTTAGTTCATTTTGAAAATTTTGACATGACTGCATGGTAATAAAAGAACTTTCAATTAGAGACAATCTTCACACGTCTCTGAAAGACAAAATTAGAGGAAAAATCTCTAGCATAATTTAATATTGAACGGCCAACATTTACCTTTCAGATTTTGTACATTTTGATCGTAAATTGTAAATAAAAGACTTAAAATCAGTGGCGTCACTAGGGTTGGTGTCACCCGGTGCGGTAAACCCATGGTGTCACCAATATATATATAAATATGAGTTGGTGAAACCAACTCGATCGAGACCTGAGCTATGTCTGCTCTGTCAAATTCGCATTTTTTCATTTGGTTTTTTCACACCAATTGTCTTCTCCAACAGTGAGATTCTCTAATAATAGGAGCTTGACACCAACATTTAAATTAAAAACTTACATTTTTTCAACAACATTTAAAACTACAACAGCCATATTTTATGGTCAATGCACAACATTTCAAAGTATAAATTCTAAATGTGCATTTGAGTGTTGATTATTTGTAATTAAAAAAAAAAAAGAAGTGAATCAGTGTGACAGTCACAGTAGATCAAGCCTGAGAAGGCTCAGGAAGTGAATCTCAGTCCACCTGCTTAAAGAGGAAGTCAACAAAACCACATGCAGGCCGACTGACGTCAATCACAACCCACTGCACCCGACAGGAACTCCTACTGACTCCAGTTCTCGAGCTTCAACACAACACAATCTGCCGCTCGGCTTTTCTACACGCTGTCTTGCATGGGGCAGGAAGGCCATTTCATGACATTTTATTTATTTAAAGTTAATTATTTCACTTTACTTAAATATTTGATTATTTCATTTCTTTTGTGAATTCTGATATGGAGACGTCTCAGTTTTGCATTTTTCAGGCAGAGAAAAATCTACATGCTACTTCATGATTAATCAGCTATTTGTTTACCGTTTTATTTTATTTTATTCCGTTTACTGTAATTGTTTAGCTAATTTAAGAGTGAACTGTATTGGGAAACAAAGTCACTACAATTTGATGTTAGCAATGCCAGTTACATCATTGCATAACAATAACTATTACATTGTTATTTTTCATTATTTCTAATTTCAGTGAAAGCAAATAATTGTAACAAAAAACAACTACTGTATTTACGTGAATATAAGCACCCCACAAATGTAAGCACCCCCCTGATTTTTCAAAAATCAGGACTTTGAAAAAAAACTTTAATTGTGTCTTTAAAATAGTCATTTAATTATTTTTTTTTTATTATTTAACAAACCTAACTTGTGACTCGTATCACTTCAGTGTCATTCTGCTTATAAATTATAAAAAATAATCCATTCTATCAATCGGAACTACACCTCCCATAATCCTTTACTGCTCACTAAGTGAGTTTTAGGCTCCCATGAGACTTTGCACGCCATACTAAAGCTGACTGAGCTCGAATTTTGTTAGAAGTAAATATCAGAACAGTCATGTTGTTCTCTGTTTAGCGGACAGAGAGCGATTTGATTGTGTTTGAATCCCGTGTTCTTTGTTTTGAACTGTTTTCTTTTTGCTCCGAAGCTTTTGCATGCTTATATATTCGTTTTCAGATGCTAGCAGACGTTAGCTGTTGGCTGTTAGCGTGGATCTACCGGATGCAATATGGTCTATCTCTTCAAATATTAATGATTGTATTTAGTATAATATTACTTCTTCCACTGTTTTTTTGTCCCTGTTAAGTGTCGCGGCCTGTCTAATGTTTCTTTATTTCTGTTATTGAGTTGATAACTTATATGAATGTGTGCCTCCAGAACTATTATTAAACAAAAAAAAAAAAAAAAACAGGACACAACACACATGCGCACCGCTGCATAAAACAATTTTCATTAATTTGTGATTGCTCCTCACTGTGGAAAAAATGTGGGAAAATGAACTCTCATATTTGCATGCATATTTGAAATCTGCGATTATAAGCACTCCACAAGTTTTTGAGCCGCTAAAATTAGAAAACAATGGGTGCTTATATTCATGTAAATACGGTATATGATGTGGTATGGTATTTGAATTCTAATCTGTAGAAAAAAAAAAAGCAGACTTGTGTGCGTTTTGGTCTGAGATTGAGGTCATAATCTTGGTAATTTGGTTTCTATGTTTGGTATACAATTTTACAGTTTATCTTTATAGTTTTACTGGAATAAAGTCAATTACAATTACATACTTTCAAATAACCCGAGTTAAAAACTGTCTTTTTCTTACTTTTTAATTGCTCTTTCTCTTTATCATTCACACTCTGTGTCTCTCTTTCCACCTGAATGTCTCTCTCACTCTGTTTTACTCTCTCTCTCCCTCTTTCTCCTTCACTCTCTTGATCTATTTCCCTATCACCCTCTCTTATCTATGTCCCTACGTCTCCCTCCTTCGCTTGAAAACTCCCTGTAATTATCCTTCAGAAATGACATCACTTCACCAAGGTTTCCGTGAGATTTCCAAGAAAACGGTCTGGGCTGTAGATCCGCGGCTCCAGTGAACGTCCTTGGTCTTCTTAGTTTGCATAGATTACAGTTTTGCTTTAATCTCTGTCTGGCCTGTTCACTGGTATCACAACACGAGCCGTTCTCAAGGTGAGAAATGGGCCACTTTCCCAGCCGTCCTGGATCACCTTCAGCTAAACATTGGTCTGTTGTTTCATTGTGCTCGGCAGGTGCACATGCTCGCAAGAGACTCGGACCCCTGATAGTCAAAACAGTTACAAGTTCAGGCGGCAAGAAATTGTGTGACTTTAGTGTGAGTCTGAAGATTGGAACAACCCATTTAGTACAAGCCGCAGCAAAAGTAAATGACTATGAGCCAAAAACGTACATACGTACATTTTTTTCATTTCTGTGTCACAGGCAGCTGGAGCCAATCCCAGCAACTCTGGGCCTGAAGGCGGAACACACGCCTTGGATTTGTGGGCAACCAATCACAATTCAGGACACAGTGACACACTCATTCACACTCTCACTTACACCTATGGACAATCCGCAGACTCCAATTCCCTTTTTGTGCTGTTTGAAGGAAATCGAAGATCTGTAAGAAGTCCACGCAGAACATCGAACAATTGTATGCTTTCTGTGTGGCGATAACATGGCTCACTTCAACAAAATATGTTAATGTGAATAGTATTTACACCAATTAGGTTGCTTGTAATTTGATATTATTCCAGGAAGTTTAGGCATTTTGGATCATCGTTCATCTTTGCAATTTGGATTCTCAACCTTTTCACCTTCAACTACCTTTCATATGCTGTTACAGATATTCTTGCTCTTTTTGCTTATTTTGGGGTTTTTTTTTTGTTTGTTTTAAAACTCTTAAGCTACATGAGCATCTTCCCATTAAAGACATCAGTGTTTAAGACTTACCAGGTAGGCACACTCTGGTGATGGTGGGCTGGTTGGACACGGGGGACCTTCTGCAAAGAGAATTATTTCTGATGTTTAAATTCAAGCACTGTTTGTGAAATAATAACAAGCGCAGACATGCTTGCTGTTAAAGAAAATACTGCTAACGTGAAGTAAATTTTCCCCACGAATAGGGCAAAACACAATCAAACATGTCTCGATAATAATTTTCTATTACATCTCAATATTCACAAGGTGTGTTCTTTTTTGGCATCTTTTCTGAAAAAATTCCCCGGAATTCGAGCTGCTGCGTCATTTCCAAATAGCATGTATAATAATACTTCCATGAATCAAAAATGTTCGGCTTTACCCTCCGGAATTGGAGGGACATGACTAACAGGTATGATGAATTTACTCCGAAATGAAATTATTTTTGTAGCGAGATGGAAATGGAACAATTTTGTGTGGTGGTCAGTCCATCAAGTGAAGTGGAAGACTGCTCTCTAGTGGTCGGTTGTGCACAGCAGACAAAAAAAGTCCAGGAAGTGCTTCAGCTAAAGGTTTTGTAAGATTAACATACAGGAATCAGTCAGCAAAAACACGAACAATGAAGACAATTCACATTGTTCCAAACGTCCAGGTTATGTTGTGAGGGATGTGGGACAGTTTGACACTGTTGATCATGTAAATGTGGAAACTATAGGGTAAATACAGTATGTTCATGTAACGATCTGTAAACATTTTTTACAGTTTACATTTTTATTTTACCAACACATGATTTAGTTATCATGATGCTCCATGTACATCAAAACTTACCTAACAGTTTAAAACAATTGCTAAAGTGAAAACAGCTAGTTTTAGTTTAAAAAATTAAAATAAGAAAAACAAATCAGAAATTTTACTCACTTGTTAGATGAGCACTGAACATTGGTTAAGACAGTAAAATTGTTCCGGACACTGCGAAGGCTTGCAAGAACCTACAAGAGTCAAAAACAACAAAAATCATAAAAAAGCTATCCATCCATCTACCTGTCCGTCCTCTTTCGTTCTTTCTTTCTTTATAGACAATACATACATTCAATATATAACAGTATACTGTATATATAATATTTAATACATCTATATTAATATCTATTACATTTTCTTCATCAATTTTGCACAATACAATACTGGCATTTAGTTTTTTCGTAAAGCTTTACTACACTATACAAAGTAAAGGCCCACCAGGCCACTGTCTGAAAGGTGTATAACCAGTGTAATAGATGTTCACCTGAGCAAAAGGTGTGACGATCAGGTCATCCCCGTGTCTGTAACCATACAGAAAGTCGACATTAAAAGAATAAGAAAAGGAAATGATTTCTCAGATTAGATTAAACTATTTTTTTTTAAGTTACAATTTATAGTGTAAATGTGCTTGAAACAAGACTCTTTTCAAAGCTAGTCCAATTGTTCCACAGAACTAAACATTAATAAAAGGTTTTACTATGTTCAACTAACACATTCCAGAGGATTGCGTTATACAGACATTAGGTTACAAAGAAAGGAATGAGTTCGAGATTCTATTGGAAAGCTGGGTGAGATGTGCCCAAACATGCTGTTCTGGACCAGTTCCAAAGTGTTCCTGTATAAAATGTGGTAAGCCTACAGATATCACGCATGCAATAAAAACAAATACTAAAATTAAATAGCACTAGTAGAACAAAATAATATTATGTAAAACAAAATAATATTCATTGCCTAATCATTGTCATTATGATTTTCAAAAGCCCCTTTTATCAGAGCAAAGCAGACTTTGTACTTACAGTTCTGAGGCGATGGAAGAGTTTCGAGACATTGACTTTGGTGAGAGGTCATAGTCACTGTCCGAGCGATAAAGGAAAGACTCGCGCCGCTGGTTGTGGCCGGGAAATGTAGTATGAAGAACCAGACCAGATCCAGGGGAGATCTGACTGTCCAGAGGACTGCAGCTTGCAGACGGGCCATTTTCCACATCAAAACTGGAAGAGAAAGAGTAGGTACGTTAAAGACATGCTGTAGAAACAGTACTGTTGTGTGTATTTATTCTGTAGAAAATTAGTTGTGTGTGTGTGTGTTATATATATATATATATAAAATATATACTGTATATTTTTTATTAAAAATAAACTTTATAAATATAAAATGAATTAATTATGTGAATATATATATTTTTTTAAAGAACAAGTATGATGCTCAAAATATATCTCTAAAAAGTTGTTCTAAAGCTTAATAACAATTACTACACATTTTTCGTCACACATAAATATTTGTATTTAATAATGTGTAATTTTTGCATAGTGCTTTTTTAGATGAATCTTTATAACTGTATTTATATGTAACCGTATTAGTTATTAGTAGTTAAAATTGTTATATATTCTATACAGTATATTTAAAAGTTTAAGACATTTATAAATTTATACAAAAATATATTTAATATATGCACAGTACAATTTTTTATGTAATATTATTAATTAATACAATCCATATGTATACAGTGTAACCTGAATCTTTGATCAGAAAAACAATATCCAAAAGTTTGTTTACAGTGTGAAACCAGTTAAAATGTCACAGATCTCCAGTTTCACAAACCAATCTGACCATTTCCTTTCTTGGCTTTAAACCATCAACAACAGTAAAAAACAGACATGCTAAAAAAAAGACTGAAAAACACACTCATAGCAATTGAATCTCTACACATTTTATATCACAAAACCACAAACTGAATAACCATGAAACATCTTCTGGAAGTCAATCTAGCGAGCAGATTTCTCCACAGGACGCACTCAGGGTCAGTCTAACTCCCTAGAGAGGACGAGACTGGGAAAAACACACAAACTCCTCGGGGATGTGACACATCTGATCCACCAAAGCCTGATTCCCATGTCACAATAACGTACAGAACACATTACAGCTCGCTCAACATCTCAAGATCCTGCCAAATCCCTACGTAAAAGTCAAAGTGAAACAGGAAGTTCAGAAAGGAACCATTTCTGGGCACGATTATTATGAAATTTACGATTACAATTTCTCCAATCCTCAAAGGTCAGACTAATGTAAAAGCTCTGAACACTCTTGATCAGGAAATCAATTTAATACCATTTAGACACAGCTTTGTTAAATAAAAAAGATAAAGCTGTTCTTCATTGTTTTCATATGCAAAGTTTAAAAAGTCAAATTCGCTTTATGCTTAGCTTTATAATATGTGGCACTTATTGACACTAAACAATAAGGAGATCAATCACATTTGAATCACTACATCAGACATACATATAGATCTTACTGTATAAAGAGTAACAGTGGCCATAATGCTAAAAATGTATTTGAAAACTAGCTACTTTTTCTCCAAAAGATTTGTTGGTCAAAAATGTTTCTTGAAAAAACAACTGCCCATGAAACTTTACAATTTTTTTAATTTAACATATGACTAATATATAACTTTAAAACATCACGAGTGTGGAAAGAAAAGAAGCAGTGGTGGATTAAAAAGTTTTGATTAACTTCTTCAATTGTGGTAAAACAATTCATGAAAAATTTCAAGATGAAAGGGCGTTTTCTGACTCCTGCTTGTTCTAAAGTGCATTTCATGTCCAGAACTGGATACTTAAAAACTGACAATCAAAGATGAGTTTCTCGTTGTTCAGCATGGATTCGAAGAACAAGAAGATTATCTTTGTTGGTTTTTGGAGTTGTGGGAGACCTCAACACACCCTGTTCCTACGTCAGCGTGCGCAGTGTGTAAACACAGTTGTTCACAAGTTTGTTCATGTGTGCGTGCACAATGCTTGTTCACGTGTGTGTGTG
>SOMO01000156.1:347645-362015 GCA_028128575.1 Paedocypris carbunculus
AAAAACTAACAATAACGCTTTCACATTTACAACAACAAATGTCTAATCTAAACTGTTTCTGGTATACTTAATCTGTTTATATGCTGTTGTCTTGTACAATAAATGATTTTTTTTTTTTACATTTTCCTAAAGATTGTGCTTTACTTGCTGTTGTCTTAAAGCGTTATTCAAAAAGAGACAGAACATTCAATACCACTGAAATTACTTTCAAGGCATATAAAGGCTTTTACAAAATAGTAACAATGAAATCCCTGTGCAAGAGCAGACAACAACATGTGTGATATATAAGAATTTAGCGGACAATAAAGCTATAAAAGTGTTGATTCACTTCACATTGTTTCATCCATCGAATCACAAAAGTGTACAAAATTTGGTCGGTTTTTGGTTGAAGATTCTTGTGTTTCTTGGAGCAATCAAACAAGAGTGTTTCATCTTGGACAGAACATCCTGCTAGAAACTTGAAACATCCTGCTGAAAGAGGAGTTTTACATCAAAGCTCACTGACAAAAAATGATTTACTAATACGTACTAGACAATCACAGAATCAACAACAATAGAATCGCAGAGGAGATATGTGGTAAACATGTAACGCCACTGACAGAAAAACCTTCACAAAAATAGATTGTCAAAAGATTTCCTCAGTGAGATGAGGCACATCGAGCATCAGATAGAATAGCTGGAATTTTTGTGCTCAAAAGTGTGCTGATATTCGGCCAGATCAGATCTGTTTCTGTGTCTGAGAATGTGTGCAAAACACCTTTAGCCCTGCCAAAAAAAAAAAACAGATTAGTGGAACAGCAATGAATGCTTTGAAATGAGATCAGGTGAAAAAGAATATCACAGCAGAAAGCTATTTTTTGGAGCTTACTTATATAAGTCAATGACTGGTTTGGCAACATCTTTGTAGTGTCTGAGTCTGGCCACAAGGGCTTCTGGTCTGTCGTCTTCCTGTTGAATCAGTGGCTCGCCTGTGATGTCATCTATCCCCTTAAAACACAAAAAGTCACAACATTTAAATGAGATGGACAATAAGCAAAATGGGGCTCTTATTAAAGTTAACAAACCAAATCAGCCACTAGGTTTGTAAAACATAAACAAAACTAAAACAAGGCTGCAAAACTGACATGTTACAGAACAAGACATTGGAAATGTGTTCAAAAGGGGATCTGTAGGTGAGCAATAGGTAAAACTAAGTAGAACAAAAATTAACCATAATTTGTGAAGCCAATTAACAAGGGCAGGACTATTAGAGGACAAACACAAAATACCTTTTTATAAATATTTGTAGCTAAAATAATTAACATACATGTTTATATGTTTAGTCGAGTTACTATTAGGAAGTGTGATTTAATAATAGTCTGTCCTGCTTTTGTCAGGGTTTGGGGTCCTTGCCTTTTTGGGACTACTTCCTTGTTATGTTTATCAGGTGTTAAAATACATTGTTTAATTATTCTGTTCATCTGTGTCTCGTTGTGTCCCTATTAGCTTTTTGTATTTAAAGTTGCATTTTATTTTGTTTTATATGGGATTGTTTTGTCATTTTTGTCATTACGTTATCGGCCCGGGTTGGTGTTCATGGTCTTCACGTTTCCCAAATCTTATAAGGTAAGATTAATTTTGTTTTGCACAAAGCGGCTGTTTTGTTTTTGGTTTATTGTTACGTTTGATTGTTTATTCTCCCGTATCTGAATTGGGAATATTAATGATAGTAGTAATAATAATATTAATAACAATAATAATAATCAAACCTGCCACATTATAAAACAAGTTCAACTTCCTACCACTAGGCCAAAACTACCCCTGCCCAGAATACCTGGACGCGAGGCGGGTTGAAGCACATGTTGTACACTCTTCCGCTCGCTGGGTGTATCCAGCGATGCTGCAGCCTCTCCTTCAGGGTTTCCAAAGGAATGTTGAGGTTTATTACCACATCCAGATCGCAGGCAGCATTCAGGGCTTCAGCTTGAGCTAGAGTTCTGGGAAAACCTGAATGTGAATGCGAATGTGAAACCACATTATGAATCAAATGTGACATCACACCTGCTATAACGTCAGCATGTAACACCTTTCTCTACAAATGGGGCAGAAAAAAATAAAACACAAAAGTGTTGCCACACTGCTTTCTACAAAATGCATCTTCTAGATCCATTTATGTTAGTGACATTATTATTTTGATAGTTTATTTACATTTCTGCATTTGGTTTAAGTCTTAAATTATTTGACTTCCCTAAATATGGTTCCTAATCCATGAAATACATTTGAAATAAAAGTGGCTGCCAAACAATTATGTACATTTGGTGTAACTGTACATATGTAGCTTTTGACCATCAAAAAAAAAAAAAACAAGATTGTAAATGAAAGAGCTAGGTACATGGATATCTAGGTATAAAAGTGTTTTATGGTATCAAATGACAACTTCAACATGACAACAAAATAGTCAAGTTACCGTCCAACAGCCAGCTGTATTTTGTCATTTCCTCCAGTCTCGGCAGAAGAAGACGAGTCATGACATGGTCAGGAACCAGCAATCCTTTTTTAATGTATGTCTTAGCCAGAACTGCAGCTTCTACACAAACAGTAAAGTCACTGAATTTAGAAGCTCGTCATATTTCTTCATATTATCGCACTGCAATCACACACACACACACACACACACACACACACACACACACACACACACACGCACGGACGCAAACTTGATTAGTCAGACCTTCACAAACCATTATGGAGAAAGATCAATAATTTATCTGACACTGAGTGTTAACCATTGCATCAAATTAATCATTCACATCATGATTTTGTTAACATGTCTCAACTAGCATCATCGTTTTTATGTAACTGTATAAACTTTACACAATTTAAAACAGTTTTACCGTATATTAAGAATAATAATTAATTACCTTTAAATTATAACATTTCTCCCTGTTTACAGATAAATTATATTTTAAGAATACCAAACCATATCACATGTTTTATTGATTGAAGTGAAATAAGGAAAGTTCACAGGCTCGAGTACCAAAACTGAAGTAGCAAGTCGCCAAAACAGATCTTGTTCTGTAAATCAATTTAAAAAAGAATAAAACGGTCTGATAAATAAGTAAGAAGCAAACTCCTACTTAAGTAAAAAAAAAAAAATAAAAAAAAAAACATTTTATGCCGCAATGAAACATCCTTATAAAGACGAATGTTGACTCAGCGCAGATGTGGATTGGCATCTTGCCAGCTTGGCAACTTTCAAACACGTTTACCTCACGTGAACTCCGCACCAAACGCCACAGCTTTGTTGTTCAGACAATTCTCAAGACGGAAATTATACGCTTCTTATGTCGATCGTAAAAGATTAAGAATACCATCATATTAATAACATTTTGGTTTTGCCCAATAGTATTTAATAGTGGTATTTAAATTGCCTAAAGCTTGCCATGGTGACATCCCCACCACCACTACCAAAACAAACAAACAAACAAACATACAAACAAACAAACCAACAAGCAAACATACCAGTATTAGCAGCGATGTTTTCTCGAAGAAAGTCTCCACTGGACAAATGTTTGAGGCCGAAATTCTGAGCGATCCTCTCCGAGATGGTCCCTTTTCCCGAGCCCGGTGGACCCATGATAACAGCCCGGAATAACTTGGCCATTTCCAAACCAAGTGCCTTCTTTATGCGGGTCAACGACAGGGCTGAAACGATGCAAATGATTCACAAGTGATGTGCAGCGTGGTGTGCTTCTGCATTAGAGCTCATGAAACAACAGCAACAACAACAACAACTCGGTTGTTAAATCTGCTTTCAGTGCAGAATGAGGGGCGGGGATCGGTCACATCACACGACAGTCCTTGACTTGAAAGATCTGGATTAAATAACAAAACTTACCCAAACCAAATGACTTCGATATTGTTACAGTTATCTACACGATGGAAACGCGCAGTTGCTACAGTTCATTGAAAACGGGGCAGACTCGCAGTGACGCCCCGCCCCCCGCTGTCGATGTAGACGTGCGCGACGCCTCGACTCTCTACAAATGAATGAAGGAGAAACACAAACGCCCTATTTAACGTCTGGGGCATTTCATCGCACTGGTTGCGTGTATTCTGCCACTATGTAAAATACTAATGCACGTCAAATTATTTTAGAACTATGCGATCTGTCCAATACCGACGTAATGCGGACACGCCCACCTCCATCATGACATTCATTGCGTTTAATTTAATTTTTAATTTGCACTGGTGCATTTATGAAAAGGTGGCAAGTGTTTACATTTCTCATGCTTGTCATATGGCTCATGAACCATGAAACCCACAAATTAAGTGGGCTTTAAGTAGATTTTTCTAGAACGGTGCAGAGAAACATTAGACGACTAAGAATTGTGTTATCCGATAGCGCCCCCTTTTGGAACTGAGACATGACGCACTTGTGGACAGATTTGGTATACGTACACAAACACATTTTTGCTATATACAGTAATTTGATAGTGGCCCTACAGCACACAATTTATTGTGTTTTTACAAGTATTACTACGTCTTGGTTGATTTATTACATCGTTTCATTTGATAATTTGATTTGTTAATTGAATGCTTTTTTGTTTTGTTTTAAGCTGTATTGTTTTTTTTTTTCAAAAAAGTGTGTACAATGAAATATTTTCAGTAGAGGGTTGGGAAAACAGTTCGAAGACAGTGAGTCACAAATCACAACCATACCTAACAAGAATTTTCGTGATGCCTTACGGTGGCGTCAGAACATTATGGATGCTGATAAACGCAGCTCACGTATGCAGTACAAGAGTCAATCGATTTGTCAAGCCCATTGCAGGAGGAATCTTCGCTGAAGAAAGTGAACTTTGAGCGTCAGGACCCGGAAGCGTGATATTATGCAGTCACATGGCTCGAAGATTTCAATAACAACAAAAAATGGCGACAATCACGTTGTTCGCGGTGGGCTTGCTGCGTCATTAAAAATATTCAGGTAAACACAGGAGTTTAGCGTTGATTATGGACGTAATTGGCTTAGCATTGGTCAAATAATATACGTGTTTTACTGTTACGCTTATATTATGCTTATGTTTTTACATTAGAAGTACGTGGTGTTTGTTTTGCTAGAGAGGGGTGTGTGCGCGCGCTGTTGGGCGTTAGCACGCATCAGCGCTGTAGAATAGAACTAAAACAATTATCAATAATTTATTGCTTTCAGCTTTGGCTCAGTGTTTAATAACAATTTGTGATTTTGTTAATTTAAAGTAACGTTTAGTGTATTTCTTGTCATAACTTATGTATGCTTAATTGCAGCTGATAACGTGGCGCTTTCTTTATTTTCTTTATAGTATTTTTTTTAGTTTAGCAGTTTATAATTTATATTGCAAGTATTTGTGTTGAAGTATTCTTCGGTCAATTGCGTTTATTTAACATACGCTTTGACGCCTCGCGAAAACTGTCAACGCATATTTTAGCGAATGTGCTTTGAATTTAACCTCTTGCAATGTTTTCTCTTTTCCTTCTTTCCAAAATGTTTGCCACAAGTGTCCGACAGATGTTTTTAGGAAGTATTTGGCAAGCGTTTGCACTGTCCTGTGATGGTAAACACGACGCGCTTATAGAGTTGTTTACTAGAAGAGATTCTCTCGGAGGGCGGGGATGTTGTGGGAGGTGTCTGGTTGCTGTGGAGGGAGGAGCTTCTTCATCGAAACATCGAGAACTGATCTAAGAAGGCGGACCCAGAGTTGCCAAAACAAGTCTGATGTCAGAGGGGTGGTGTCATTAATAATTCATAGGCAAAACGAATGGATCCCTGACAGCCTGTGTATGTATAAATATATATAATTTCTTCAGTAGAAATAAATACTACGTAGGTTTCAAGCATAATTGTTTACTATCAGTAAATGTATGCATCTTTTTCATTTTAGACAGATTCAAATTGAAAATGTAAAGTATTGAAATGTTGAAATGAAATTAAAATATTGAGTGTTGAAAGTGAAAAGTATGTGCACACGGAACGCTGAACAAAAGGAGCAGAATGCTTGACTTGGCTCTGCTTGACGTGCCTGGCTGCCCTGGTTCAGTTATCACAGTGCTGATGCTGTCCATCTTAAAGGTACAGTACTGTGATAACTGAAGGATGGCTGCCATCTTGGCATCTGGGAGCAATATTGAAGATTGCACAGGTAAGCAAAACTATTTGCAGAGTAAGAAGAAATCGACTATTGATTTTAAAGGTGATTTTGTGGGGGGAAAACTATTTTTTGTAAAACAAACAAATTATCAATAAAGTGCATGAAATGGACTTTGAGTTTGAGTATTGTCTAAAACGACCTGTTTACACTTTTTATAGTATAAACTTGTAGTTTATATACATTTGTGTCTTAAAGTTAAAACATACTTCATATCTGGTTATAACTTTATTATTAAAAACGAGAACTTTTGTGTCTCTAATTTGTGCATAAAACTCCGCTAATTTGCCTTTTGTTTTGTTTTGTAGTTGGATTTTTTAAACTACTCTTTCATTTTTTTCTGTCTCTTTCTCTATCTCAACCACTGCAGCTACGTCAATAATTCCATTGCACTTTATACAGTGACAAAGTTTTATTGTATTCAAACGTTTCTATCTATTTAAACAGTTCACACAACATTTAAACTAATTTATTTTAATTAAGGGCTGACTTTTATGCACACTTCAGCTTTCAAATGTATCCGTGTTTGCTGTATTATCTGTTTGTTTAAAACACAGTAAACTTTTTTTTTTTTTTACAGCTATTGCTTTTGATTTTTTAAGACGCGTGATTTTCGAGGCTAATGTCTGAAACTGAATTGATTAGCCTTTGTCATCAGCTGTCTTTCGTCTTGAAAGCAAAATACAAAACTGAACTGAAACTACATACGTACAGCAATTGCTATTTACGCATCCGATTGTGCCGATGCGGTGTGTCAATAAATTGTGGCAAGCGAAATAAATGTATGCATTTAGCTGCATGTGCAAGCACTGCCTACATTATATAATTATTTGCGCAAATTAAGCGCACGTGCAATAAACAAATGTAAGAAATGAAAAATAAACACAAGTGTTGTCTCTCTGCTGGCATTGTTTCCTGTACACCCGAACCATTAATGATTTTATTGATTAGCCACATTTTAGTGCACAGCTTTCCAGGCCTTTCGTGAAACTTCAGCCCACAGTTTCTGGCAATTCACAAGGCGTAAAGACGGGAAGTCCCCGCCTCCTGCTAAACGTAAACCTCTGGGTCCTAAAACTTACAGTATACGTGTAACCAGAGAACACACAATCCTTTATTGAACTGGATTAAAGGACACGGGCAGTCACAAGTAGTGGAATCGTTTAATCATTTGTTAGAACATTTATGAATCAGCGTTTTAAACGTGCAACCAGTGAGCGTGTGTGTGTGTGTGTGTGTGTGTGTGTGTGTGTGTGTGTGTGTGTGTGTGTGTGTGTGTGTGTGTGTGTGTGTGTGCGTTTTGCTGAGTATAATAATGTACACAATCTAGCAAACCGCTCTAACAAGACAAACTGTGTTATCCTAGTATAAACAAACAAAAACACATACCTTGTGTCTTTACTTTCACAAACACGCATTTTAACGCTTAAACGTTTACAAAATCAAGTTTCTCGAAGTTCAAAGGAGGTCACTCGCCCTTTAAGAGCTGACGTGATTTTACTGACAGGTGAACAAGCCAATGATGTACGTCAGACGCGTCTCGTCAGAACCCTGTTTTCGGGAATATGGTGGACTCTTGACAGGAAAGGTTAGTTAGTAGGGAAGATTTATCCGCAGGTTGTAACACCGCCAAGTTAAGTTTGTTTTCAGTTGTAATTTTCAGCTATTTACAAATTTAATGTGCGATCCGAGCTAGAGGATAACAAAGGCGCTTTAAAAGCAACAACGCATCAAGAGGAAGTGTTTAACCGAATGGAATGATCGAAATTAAACGGAAGTAACTGTGCCTGGCGAAGTGAGTACACGGGCCCTAACTCTTTTTTCCCCATTGTTTTTGTCTGATCAGACTGGTGTGTGTCTGCGTGTCTGTGTGTGTGTGTGTGTGTGTGTGTGTGTGTGTGTGTGTGTGTGTCAGCCTGCCTTGTTATTTCTGTGTTTGGAAGTTGAGTTGGACGCTGTGTCCACGTTGGGAAATGTGTCTTGTGATTTGACAAGAATACAATTTAATGATATAATGATATGATGTTCATAAAAACGTAATTTCTCAAAAGCCTTTTGAGTCATTTATAAACCACAACGCACTTTTTTGGCGACTTCCTGTGTAACCAGTGGTAAGGAAACCGATAGTAAAAGAAAATAACTGTTTTGTGTTTAAATTTAGAAAACAACATTTATAGATTCGATTTACCAGTAAATGTAAGTACAGTATTCTTCCCCGGACCACAAAGTCTGTTTTTATTATGCTTCATATCATCTCTATGTAAATGTCTTTGTGCGAGTGTGAGAACATGTATATCCAGTACATTGATAGGTGAAAGGTTTTTTTTTTTGAAGTTGACGTTTTGAAGTCTAAAATACTGTGAAAGTTCACAGTGAATAGAAACTTCCATATTGAAATCCTGTTTGACGGTTTGATCGATATTCAATTATTAATTCATGAAAATATGCAAAATGTTACCGTTGGTCAAAACAGAGTAACCTTGATTTGTAGAATTTGACTAGGTTTTTTTTTTCAAAGACTTTTTTTAAAAAGGAAATTGTAGTTTATTCTATTCTGTAGAAACCGTATTGATGAGTTGTCATTAAACAGTAAGGTTATTCAGCTCTGTGGAGTTCTATTGTTTATTTTTCACAATGTTGAAGTTGATATTGAAACGGGCTTCACAGTTCATTTCAAACTATAAACCGGGGCTATACTTTCTGAAAGAGACTGAGAAAGTGAGGAACGATGTTTTAAAATTCGTCATTACTGAAAGTAAATAGCCACTTTGGGTGTTGGGTAAGTAACTAATTACTTATTACTTTACAATTTAGTATTTAAATTACTTTTCTAATTACTGTATCTGAAAAGTAATGTAGTTACTGAATAAGTAACTTAACTAATTACTTCTTAAAATTCTTAGGTAAGAAAAAAAAATTCTTACAAACAAATTACGTATGTTCTGCAGCAATAAATTTGCCTAAAAGACGGATTCTGCAGGACGCAGTGGCTTTTCCACAAAGTAGCCTGCAATTGATTATTAAGCTTCAGACCTTCAGACACTTTCTGCTGTCGTTAAATCAAGTTCAGTTGCTCAGCAGGAGTTTCGCTGTGTTTATCTTCCATGTTCGTCTGTGCTGCTGTGCCAGTGCTTGATCCATTGACAGAGGCAGACAGTGTTTTCTCCGCAGCCCAGTCCGACCAAGTCACACCGAGTCCGACTGAATCACCCCGAGTCCGACGTCNCTTTCTTGAGGAAGACTACGTTGGCGCCGCAGATGGCTGCCTCGGTGGTTGACACCAAGACAAATTCCTAGCTCTGTAACAACAGAACATGGCAATAAACTTGATTCTGATTCTGATTCTGATTCTGATAAGTATTTGATCACCCTATGATTTTGCAAGTTCTCCTACTTAGAAATCATGGAGGTGTCTAGAATTTTTAGCATAGGTGCATTTCCACTGTAAGAGACAGAATCTAAAAATAAAAATCCGGAAATCGTATTCACATACACGTATTTAACTAAATAGATCCTTTCCTAACCTGTATTTTAACACGGCAGCAACTTTGCTGATTAAGACTTTTAAAAATATCTGCTTAGAGCGGCCCTAGCAGTGGAAAAAAATCCGCAGAATAGCCGCACCTTTGTATAAGCCGCATGGTTCAAAACCTATGAAAAAAGTAGTGGCTTATAGTCCAGAAAACACGGTAATTTGTTTTATAATAGAGAAGATTGGATATTTAATATTGATATTTTTACAAGATAAATAAATAATAAAAATAAATATATGAATGAAAATAGCTAAATTAAAAACATTTTAATAAAATACATAAAATAAAAAATGTAAAAAAAAATCTATTTTCTTAAAGTGATAAAGTGCAAAAAATGTGCTCTAAGTCTCAATTATTTTATAACACATTATACACTGTAAAAACCGCACTGAAACCTAAGTGATTTGCATTTAAATAAACGCTATTCATCTTTTTAAATCCGGAGTACCAAACCAAAACACAGTAAATAGTGAATGTAATATTTCCATTCTTTTTTCAGTAAAATGCATCAGCATGAAAACAACCGTAAACGGAACTAAAGCAATGACGTTCCCGCTAGGAATGGACAAAACTGTTCTGTATGTCTTAATAAGCGAGGGAGTCTCGATTTGTACGCCAACACATCAGTTATGTGGAACCGTTGTTATACGCTTATGCTGCCTTTCTCATCTGGAAATTCCTATTAAACACCTACAGCGACCTTGGCATCTGAACATGTCTTGACCTGCTGACACCGGTGGGGAGATCCACTTCAAAATGATCTAATTCACATTCAAACAACACTCTTCTCTCTTTCCCCCTGGTTCTCCACCAAATAGATGGTTGAATTCAATTGGTTGATGCGAGGGCTCCTGTTGAGAGGACATCCAGTGCTACTTACTTCGTCCGATTGGAAGAGATACCACTGCTCCAGTAGCAGAGGCTTCGGTTAAAGTCAGGGTTAGTCCATGTCAGGACGTGATTGGAATATTTAAGTGGGCATTTGGAAAGCCAAGACTCATTTGGTGCTAAAGAGGTCCACTTAAAGCCACTTTAAACCAAATAGAACATTATTGAAACCATTAATGAAAGGCAAATTGAAGTGGTTTGGCTACAGGCTGGTCAGGAAACCTTTCATTTCTTCATTAAAAAAAAATCCCTCTTTTTTTCTCAATAACTGGTTTGTAATGTCTGTCAAATGCCAAGTCAAAGAAGCTTTATTGTCATTTTAACCACTCATGGCAAAGCAATGCGCAGTGAGATGAGACAATGTCTATGCAGAACATATGAGTATGAGTATGAGGTTTGCAAAGAACAAACAGGGAGGTCAAAAGCAAAAACACAAAGACGGGACAAAATATTGGCAGAAGGTGTTGCGAAAGATGAGAAGGGGAGTCCATCTAGATTTGGGAGCCCAATTTCAGCTTCACTCCAAAGAAAGAAGACTGATGGCTCTGTCCATTCTGGAAATAAGTGTAAAAATATGACCAGATAATGTATGTGGATGTTTGATTGAAATTAGTTGAATTGTTAGGCATTTGTGCATACGGTGAATCACATTTTATGCATGTGTTGCATTTGTCCGACAGTGTCTTGATGCCAATACAAGCAGTTATGGAGCTGGGCAGGCAACTGTGTGGGAAGATGAAAATCAAGAGAAAGGTGGAGATACCTGTGCCGAATATCAGGAAAGGACTGGAGATTCATTTCTACCTGCATGACTTACACCAGCTGGAATACTTTAAGGACTGCTACACTGCAGAGGACCTGTGTGCGGAGGCCGCCAAACGATGCCGTAAGTGTTTTAACACCCAAACCTTCAATTCTGTCGGTCTAGATGGATAATCCAGTCGTGATACAGAGAAACTTTGGCTTTTATTTCATTTTATTTAAATCTTGGATTTTATTGTTTGGTTAATTTGCTTTGGTATACAGTAATCCCTCGCTACTTCACAGTTCGACTATCGCGGATTCACTGTATCGTGGATTTTTTTTCTTTTATTACGTATATTCGCGNTGTAGTAGTGTTTTGAGTACAGCACATAAACATTGTCTTTTTAAGCAATGTGAGAATAGTTATATGACCCCCCCCCCCCTTATTCACCAAAATGCACATTGTGTTTTGTCGACTCTGTCCAGTGTCAATCAAAATCCAACTATCAACTTTGTCTTCCTCCAGGAATCTCTCCTCTGTGTCAAAATTTGTTTGCTCTTTATGACGAAAGCCAGGATATCTGGTTTGCCCCAAACCACGTGTTCAAGGTCACTGATGACACAAGCATTAAACTTCATTATCGCATGAGGTGAGTTCAGTGTAATTACATTTATTCACACATATTACACACTTTTAAACAAAGTGACTTTCATTTCATATTGATTTTGTATTTTTATGCCTTCCTTGGTGATGTATCGCATTTTAAATGTTCTACTGATTGAGTGAAGATGGATTGAATTATATTCCCAAACTCAAATCTGAACGAATCTGAACGATTTGGAACTTTGTGTACCACAGAATGCCATGATAAAGTGATAAAGAGATTCAAACCGATGAGTTGCTGCCACAAAATTCATACATCAGACGAGAGAGACGTGGCGTTTGAGCTGNGAACATGTGTCTACAGGCATGACTATAAACGCAGGTACATCATCTCATACAAAAGCATGTGTGTGTGTGCATGATCTTCTAAAAATGCTCATCTCAAAATTGCCTTGACATTTTCATTACTTGAAAGTATAATTAAATAAAGAATTTCAAATTGTTTACTTGTTTGCACAGGTTTTACTTCCTAAACTGGCACGGGACTAGTGAGACGGAGCCTCCTGTTTGGAGACACTCACTTGGCAAACAGAAAGGTGTTTCGCACTCTCAGAAGGTAACCGAGGGGACACCTTTGCTGGACGCTGCTTCTCTTGACTATCTGTTCTGTCAGGTGAGTGAAGGATGTGCACGGCTTGATTGTGATTCAAGCCTCTTATGTGCTGGCTTGTTGTTGTCGTGTTGTGGCTTGTTCCCTTGAAATCAGACGTCTATTTGAATATGGCTGTTTTAACACTCAGTTCCCCTATGTTTGATTTGCATTGGGGAATGTTTGAAAAATGTACAGTTGTTTGTCTTGTGTTTCAGGGCCAGTATGATTTTCTTAGGGGCCTGGCCCCTTTGCGCACACACCAAAGTGAGGCAGAGCTCCATGAGATTGAGAACGAGTGTTTAGGAATGGCGGTTTTAGCCATTACCCATCATGCAAAGTGCAATAATCTGCCTCTCTCTGGATCAGGAGCTGAGACCAGGTGAGATGATCTAAATCTGGTTTATCTTTGAGTCATAAATTAATAATATATTAATAGTATCAAGGCCTCCTTGAATAAAATGTCCATAATATACAGTATGGAAACCACCTCCTTTTTCCAGTTTAATGGACACACATGCACGGAGAGTTTGAAAGACTAACACACTTTCACCCAAAGTAATTTCTCAGGCTACTAAAATTCACACGCTTCTTAGCACAATTAATTTATACAATTCTGATCTCCAGATAACACGCAGTCCAGCGTTTATATAGGATCAAATTAGAGTTTTGCGCAAGCAACTGCGTTTGTGTATGCGTGTGTGCAGCTCATGTTGAGCGAGTGCAGCACATTTATCTTCACTTGCAGGTCCTAAAACTAAAATCGGTTGAAAGATTTTGCAAATATAAAAAGGATCATTCAATAATTTTTTTTTTACATTACATTTTTCTTGACAAATAATTTTTCCTTACCATTATTTACATTTAAAGCAAAAAGTAATACATGTTATTCTATTGCTGTTTGACAACCGTTCAGGGTTAAATACAAAATTGTGATCTTTATTCTAAGCAAATAATCGCTGTAACGTTTCTGTGAGTGAAGACTGAGTGAAGCTGATGGAGAACTGTTGGCAGTAATTCTGTACAAATAATCAGGTAGTTTGCAGAATAAGTTAGTCTTAAGTCACAACAAAATGAAAGTGCAGATATTCTATTCTAAAATTATGAAATATAAACTGCTCTAAAATCCAGCTGACACTGCAGAGGAAGTGTTGGCTGTTTTATGCAAAACCACTTGTTTTTTGTGCACGTCAACCATAATTAAGGCAGACCATAATGCATCTCTTCTTCTTTCTTTCCACAGTTACAAGCGCTTCATTCCAGACAGTCTGAATCGCGACATTAGGCAGCGCAACATTCTCACACGCATGCGCATCAGCAATGTCTTTAAGAACTTTATAAATGAGTTCAATAGCAGAACAATCCAAGACGGCAACGTAAGTCTTTACGACCTGAAGGTCAAGTATCTCTCCACTCTGGAAACACTCACCCAAGGCCTGGGACGGGAAACTGTAAAGCCCAGAACTTTAAAAGTGTCGGGTGAGAGTGAGGGATCTCCAGCTCATCTGCTTCCTTTTGATGATGATGGAATCAACTATGAGGTGCATGTGTCTGGAACCACTGGGATATCCTGGAGACGAAAGCCTCCATCAGTGAGTTCCAACTGTTGTTGTGTTCCAACTGGTGTAGAATTATATGGCGGAGAAAGTCACAATTTATTCCAATAATTATTTGTTTTCTTGTATGTATAAAGAGTAAGTCATAGTTTTTTATTGTAGTAAAATATATAATTTTCATCGATTTGACTTATTTGTGTTTTCAATGTGTTGCTGTAAGTTGATTTTTTTT
>SOMO01000157.1:138886-151547 GCA_028128575.1 Paedocypris carbunculus
ATCTGCAGTTCCGTTGCGAGCTCCTGAGCTGAGTCTCACCAGTCGCAGTCCCACCGACATCCAGGTGTCATGGCAGCCACTGTCTCACAAGCTGAGTCGAGGCCAGGTCTCTGCGTATCGGCTCTCGTACAGAACCAGCGGAGACGGGCCGACCACCCTGCTGGAGCTGCCGGGACACACCACCCATCAGCTGCTGGAGGGGCTCCAGCCGGACACCACCTATCTGCTTCGCATCGCTGCCGGGACCGCCGTGGGCTGGGGAGAACCCTCGGCCTGGACCTCACACCGCACCCCGAAGACCTCCAGCATCAGAGGTACCCTGACATCCAATACTGTACGTGGTGGCTGATTGGTTAGCCACTTGTCTATGGTGTGTCCATGCATTCGAACGAGGGATGCTGGGATTGATACAGAAATGGTCCAGGTCACATCTTCAGTGATGCTTACTCATCCGAGGGAACTTCAATGTCTGTTTGACTCAAGAAATATCCCTAGAAATCCAGCACTTTGTCTTCACATGAGCAGTTGATGCGGAAAACGTGTGTTCAGAAGATCAGTTTTAGCTCTGATAATCCCAAGACGGTGCATTTGCTGCTGCGTGACTTCTGACCCTTCTACTCATCCACATAGGGAAGGTTTTAGTTATGGGTTGTAAAGTACCAGGCCTCTGGAGCGCCAGCATCCAGGCCTCTTCTCACATATCAGACTCTGTCAGATCTCTGATCTACAGCCTACTTTGTTAGATTAGTCGGGTTACGTTTAAAGCACTTAAACCAGAGGAAACTGTGGGAGTTTGTTTAATGAATCCAGGGATGATTTAACCCTGTGAGGTCTTGTCTCATCTAAACTTCAGAGATTCATGGAGGGTGATAAATCTCCACAGTGGCTTCTCCTGAGGTCCTGATGCCCATATCCTACTGACTGTGTGGGCTGGATTGTGATGGCTGTGTTTTCCCGCAGTGCCCCTGGCACCAGAGCTGCAGCTGGAACCTCTGAACTGCACCACGGTGGTCCTGCGCTGGCATCTTCCAGCTGGCAGCCCCACTGGACTGCAGGGCTACAAACTTTCCTATCACGAGGAGCATCAACCAGAAGGAGCTCCCATCCAGATTCCTCCTCATCTCCGGCAGCACACCATCGGAGGCCTAGGTGAGTAGCAGTAACGGCGTTGGGTTGGTCTTTAGGCTAGATTGTTGTGTTTTTTGTATAAGAAGTTACCGGTTCTCGTGCTTGTGTGTGTTTCCTCCGGGTCTCCGGTTTCACACCAGAGTTCAGAAACCACCAAGGGTTGAGCGAGAGTGAATGTGTGAGTGTTCCCCTCTATGATTGGTCAGACACCAATCCAGGGGGCGTGTCTTGCCCTTAGGCCCAGAGTTGCTGGATTGGCTCCAGCTCCATGTGACCCAGAAATGGAAAACCTTATGAGCAAATTTCTGACTATTTTATCGTTAACTCAAACTAATCGAACTGGCTTAGTTAGTGGCAACTCGTATGATTGTGTCTTATGGTTTTATTTGATTAAATAAATTTATTTAATTAAAGAAAGAAAAAAAAGAAATATTTCTCCCCGCCTGAGGCTGAGGTGAAGACATCACTTGCTCTCGAATCTGTTTCAATTTGCCACGAACAAAACCCCTGACATGTTTTTGGGTTTGTAGATTTGTGGCTCTTCTGAAACTCCAAGAGACCACCACCCTCCCCCCTCTGACCTCTGCCCTCTTCCGTCCCCCATGCTTGAATGCTAGGCAGTGCGGTGGTCTTCCCATGAGGCTGTGGAGGAGAGCAGTCCGGTCACCCTCTCTTGGCCCCAGAGGTCACACTCATTTCGGCCCGTATTCAGAGTTGGTCATGAGTGCTGCCCCACAATGCTTTGCTTGACCATCTGTGTCCGTAGAAGGGTCAGCCAGCTGCTCGACAGCTGATATTCAAATCAAACTGTGGTGACACGTTCTTCCATGCGGTTCCTCTGCTGATGTAAGGTTCTAATCAGGCCGTACTGGTTTATCAGTCCAGGGGAGGTGAGAGGTGGAGCAGGGGCTGCTGGGACGGCATGAGGAGCTGTTTGGGGGTTTTATGGTGTGTTTTATGACCGTAGAGGGACAGAAATGTGAAACATCAAAGCTTCTTGTAGAAGGCTTCGGCACACACACTGTTCTCAACTCTGTTAATGAGCTTATAAAGTGGGTTAACCAGGTAACTTTCACACGATAAACTCAAAAAGACCAGAACGTGCTAATGTTTAGTAGCTCAACCAGTAGAGCTGGCCGTTGCAACTTCAAGGTGGCAGGTTCCATTCCCAGGACTAATGTGAGTGAATAAAAAGGTGCTTACAATTGTGTATTATGTAACTCGTGAACAACACCCAGTTTATTACAAGGACTTAAAATCTTAAAAATCATTAAATCTTAAGTGTTAGGTTTGTCTAAGCTTGGTTTTGTTTTGTTTTTTTGTTATTTTCATTTTTTTTAATTATTGCTAATAAAAAAAAAATATATTAAATATAAATTATTTTTAGCAATATAAAAAAATGCAGTTTAAAAATTCAACAAAAAACGCAAAAATCGTTAAAATGTATTTTATAGTTTACAATTTCTTAAAAATGTATTTATAAGTGTGTGTGTGTGTGTGTGTGTGTGTAGACTCCTCCCTGACCCTCTCTGCAGGATTTGACTTGCCCAGATTTGGTGTCAAAGGTCAGGACTCAGATGCCCCCCCTTCCTGTGTGGTTAATATCTGCAGGCTATGGGGCAGCGCAATGTTGTTTTCCAGGATGGTTTTGGGGTTCTAGGGGTTTCATGTTTCTTTCCAGCCCTAGTTCTTTTAGACACGGTGGCCTTGGTCAAGACAGATTTAGTGCTAAAGAAAACAACCAATCATTCAGCCAATCACATTACACTTTAGTCCCTAAAATGTCCCTCTTAAACTTTCAAGGATGAGATGTGATACTCCATCCTTTTTCTTTTTTCTTTTTTTTTTCTAATCTTTACGTCTTACATGTTCCACACCATCTCTCTTTCACTTACAGGCCTCCTCAAGATTTAAAGTCTCTTTTGTGTGTCCAAATACCTTCTTTATCTCTCTCTGGATGTTGATGGCCTGGAGAAAGAGGCCCGACTTGTGTGCCTGACATCTGACCCCAGATTCTTTAGGAGTTTTATCTGTGCGTGAACCTTGACCCCTGCCTGGCTCCACGGAGACTCTTTAGAGCAGTGGATCCCTGTGGCACACAGACACGCCCTCTTTCTCTGCTGCCCTATCATGGCAGGGCAGCATGGTTTGACCCCGCCCCCAGGAGTCATGCTGCAAAGATTGTCATTGCTGCATTGATCAGTCTGAACTGATAGTTTTGACAATTCAAGCCACCGTTTTGTTCTCTGTGTGTTTAAGATTCATATCTGAACATTTATTCTGATGCTGGTCACTGCGGCTTTCAAATCAACTCCATTTTGTTTAGCATTTTATATTTGTTTTCAAAAAAGAAAAGTTACATCTCCTCTCTCTCTCTCTCTCTCTCTCTCTCTCTCTCTGGTTCTCTCTGTGTTTAGTGCCTTGTCAGTGCCCCTATGTGGTTAAATCAAGAATTGCGCATTATCTATAAATGTTTAAAATTAAAATATTTCGTATTAATAAAACAATTAAATATAGCGTTTGCATATTCGAATCATTTTTGTGTATGCCGTGTTACTATTTTATTCTTATACAATATGTAATATTTTACAATTTTACAATGCATGTGGTTTTACAATTTGCAACGATTTCTATTGATTTTAGTGTTTAATTATATTTAAAGACAGAGAGAGATTCATTCTCCATTTTTTAGAATGCCAGTGGTAATCAATAACCTCATGGAACATATATAGATTATCTATCGACATAGTTTTCTTTTAAATATTCCGATTCTGAATGATAACGCTGTTGGGCGATTACACTGCTTTTACACTTTTTATGACTTTGAATTTAATTAGATTTCAGATGAGTCCAGATGATGTTTGAGTTCAACAGCAGATCAATTTCTGATCCTGGATCGATTTTTCTTTCAGTGAGGGGTTTCTCTTTGACCGTGTCCGTCACGTGACTGACCTCTGGCTCTGTTTGTCGCCGTTTCCCATGGCCTTTGCTTTGTCCTGCTCGTCTATGGGCCACGGCCGCTGGTCAGTGAGGGAGGGAGGGCCGTCCGAGCAGATGGATGATGGGTGGTTGAAGAGAATGGGGGGATGGACACTCGTCTTTTGTGGTGGTCAGCGGCTGCAAACTGACTGACCATCACCTCTAGGCATCTGCTGCTGATTAGCTGCACACACACACACACACACACATACACGTCATGATGGTTTTAGTGCCAGCAGCTTTGTCTTTTGACTTTTTGTTGCTTGATTAGTTTTTTTTAAAGATTTGCAGCAGTGAGAGACCCTGAATGTGTGTTCTGTGTTTTATAGATCCCAGAAAGAAATACCACGTGAAACTCCTGGCGTTCAGTGTGATGGGTGATGGGTATCAGGCCGATCAGACCATCAGCACTCCAGGATGTGTGTGTGAGTAGAGCTGAGATATTACCTACACATTACTATTCTCTCTCTATTGCTCTCTCTCTCACTCGATCACTCACTTAATATATTAAATAATACATTTTTTACCTACTTTTTACAGCTGTCCGTGATCGCTTGGTCCCGCCCCCTCCACCACCTCATCACGTGTACGCCCACAGCAACTGCTCATCATGCGTTTACCTGCACTGGGCCCGTCCGGCTTTCACCAGCGGTCAAGCGGTCAACTACACAGTGCGCTGTAACCCGGTTGGCCTTCAGAACGCCTCGCTGGTGCTGTACCTGCAGACGTGAGTTTCATTGGACCCCAACAGACCCCAAAGCCTGGAGACCACAACCTTCTCAAACCGGGTGTGTTTACAGGGCAGCTCAGAGTTTGCTGGTTAGCGATTTGGACCCGAACACCGAGTACGAGTTTGCGGTTCGCCTACATGTGGATCAGCTGTCCAGCCCCTGGAGTCCTGTGGTTCAGCAGACCACCTTACCTGAAGGTAAACACACACTCTCTTTGTGCTCATGTGGCCTGATGTGATGTTCACCCGTGTGCCCGCTCTCCGCTCAGCCCCCTCTCGAGCCCCTGTGGCGGTCAAGGCGACGCTGATAGAGGACGACACTGCTCTGGTCTCCTGGAAAGCTCCGGATGAGCCTAACGTGGCCGTCACTCGCTACACCATCCTGTATGCGTCACGACGGGCCTGGGCTGCTGGAGAGTGGCAGATCCTGCAGAGAGAAGGTGTGTGTCCTTCTAGATATACATAGATTTCAATATAATTTTAAAGATTTTTTTTAATATGGATACATATGTATCATCTGTTATATCATCTGCCTGTCTATACATCCATCTTTCTGCGTGTCAGTCTGTCCGTCCATCTATTTGAAAGTATTTAAAAAGCCACATTACATACTTTGTTAACATGTTTAACAACTTTTATTTTAATATTTGTATCAATGTGTCAATATGTGTCAATATTATAATTAAGTAACACACATATACAATTTATATGTACACGCAATTAAATCATATATATTTATGCAAGCTATTTCATGGCCTACAACCACAAACAAGTGTTACTTTTATTTAATTGTCTTTTGCCTGCCTACAATTTGTCTTTGATTTATATCATTCCCATATTTGCTTATTGCAGACATTTTTTCGAGGATATTACCGTGAATTTGACGTAAACTCTGGTTGTATTTCAGGAGGCATCACGATGGCTCTTCTGGAGAACCTGCAGTCAGGACAGGTGTATTTAGTGAAGGTCTCAGCATCCAATCAGGTGGGAGATGGGCCGTTCTCCTCGGCAGTGGAGCTGAGTGTGCGAGCCGAAGGCCACGCCTCTAGGGCTCATGGCTCCACCCACCCCACTGGTAAGCAGAAAACACATCATCTTATGTGTAGTTGAAGGTTGCGAGGCCATCTAGTGGACCATAGACAACACAAAATATATTTTGACACTGTTTTAATTTTAAAACTATTTATAATGGGCTATTGTCATTTTGTAATTGCCACATTTTAAGTTAAGTCCACCAAAAAAGACTTTTCATAAAACACACACATTGGTCCAAAAGCATACTAAGCTACAAAATGACCAGGGCGAGAAAGGATTTTAATTAATTTTACTTTGATTTTAGTACCTATTTTTAATGAATTCTCAAAACACAAGACTTGATCTCATGACCCCCAGTATCTCAAATTCATGAGGGAGATGATGGTTATCACAAGTGAAATGATAAAACAAACAAAAAAAAAACAATTATAGCACAAAGACAGTTTATTGTAGAACTTGCCTGTCGGGGGTTTGAAACGGCACCTTCTGATGATGATGATAATAACTTGTTTTTTCCTCTTCTCTGCAGTGTTTTCTGCAGGCTTCTATCACCTGGATCAGCGCTCAATGACGGGAATAGTGGTGGGCGTGTCTATTGCTTTAGCCTGCATCATCATCTGCATCCTCATCCTGGCCTGCCGGAGTAAAAGCAGGTGAGAAGTTGGCAAATTTTTAGAGGTTTTTTTCACCTTATCAGCACTATATTTTAATCTGTGTGTTAACAAAGTATATGTGGATCTTATCGTTTTATCCGGATGAATGATCAACATATGTTCTTATACCATATCACAGGAAATCCTGTACTAATAAATCCATCAGAGATGAGGAAGCTCAGACTCCTCCCACTGCTGTCCGTGTGGCCAATCAGAGTCCAGATGAGAGTCTATCTGAAGTGATGATATCTGTGACAAGAAACCATTTCATCGACGCTAAAGTATGTTCAATGATGAAATGCGATTATACTTGTGTGTACTTTGTTCTATTGTTTGTGATTACTGTGATTTTATTTCATTACTATTGTACACATGTATAATGCACACACACAAATGCACATATGTTTACAAATGTATACAATGGATACAAATGTATATATGTATATGCAGTATACAATGTCATATTTAAAAACATATTCAAAATGTAGTATAGTATTAATGTGTGTGTGTATATTTATTGATCAATCTATTAATAATTTAATTTGATATGATGAATAAATATGTAGTGAACATGGATAAAGAGCGTGTATGTAACAAAACTTCTCTGTTCTGTAGGGAGGAACTAATCTGATGATTAACAGCTTTGGGCCAGTGAAAGATGCTGCTGAGAAGAAGAGAAAAAGATGGCGTTTTTTTAACAGAGGAGAGAAGGTTGGAAAACGTTTCATTGTATATTATTATGTAAAACCTTCCGCCAGAAAGAAGCGAGTTTATTAAAAACTGTTTTTACTCTTTCCCCTCCATCTATCATTTTCTATTTTCTTTTTTTTTTTATTTTTTTTTAAATTATTTTTGAATTGTTTCAGCTCACAAGTAGATGCTTTTATAATGGGCTGGTTCTCATTCGGTTCTTCTCTTGATTAACAGAACCCGAAAAACGTCTCCAGCCCATCATACGCCTATCACCACGGGACCACGCTTCTGTGTTACTCTGACCCGACGTCTGGACCTCATCCCCTCCAGCCCTCCACCCTGCCCGGCCTGTTCGGACCGTCCGGATCAGACGCAGAGGGCTCGCACTCCAGCGAGGCCAGTCACGAGACGGGCGACTCCGGCCGATATTCCCACGACGACATGGAGGCCTCGCTGCGAGCCGAAAGCGAGGACTCGGATCATTCTCCCACTCAAGATTCAAAGACACACATCTGCATCCCGGTGGAGGTGATGAAAGAAGCCCCCCCGTCTCTTTGAGATGAGAAACCCACCCGCTGCTTACACAGACTACTGAGCAGACGCCTTGAGCCGCTCCAGGCTTCAAACCCAGACGGTGAATGTATCGTGCTTTAATATTATTGTGAAAAGATTGTCCTTACCCACCATGAATGTTGTGAAAGTCACATGCCCCGACCTCTGCGAGAGCCGACCAGCCTCTCGTCAACTTTGAATCTACCTCAGATTTTACTCAGTATTTAATCCGTGTTTTATGCCTCGTCCGTCAGTGTTGTCTGTTTGTTCGTCCAGTCCTGGAGAATGTGATTGGCAGGAGGCTTTGGCTCCACCTACCTCGGGTTCAGAAATGACCTTTGACCTCTGTGACTTTGCGCTCTCCAGGTCACAGGTGATTTCTCAGGTTAAGTGTGTGTGTCTGTCTGTGTGTTTTTGCTCTTACAAGTCCCTGTTTTATACTACCTCAGTTTAACTTTTGATTTTTTTTTTTTGTTTTTTTTAGATATAGATGTTTTTTTTTTCTTCCACATCTCAGGGATCAAGTTTAGTACGTTTTAAAAAGAAAAAAAAAAAAAAAACCTAGAAAAAGAAGCCGTGACTTGGCTTGAGCGACAGGGTATGTCCTGCTGGTGCTGGATGGCTGGAAAGAGTGTTTTAATGCCAGTTTTTTAAATTTACTTATTTTATTTTGTGAGTATGAAGCAACCAAAGATGCTGCTGAAGGTTCAGTCTGCAGCAACAATATTTCAGAAATGGCCTTATGGAGACACCAGGAAGAGATTCCTTCGATTGCAGTCGGATATAATGAAAAATGGAGTGAATCCCCTGAAAACCAAAAGTAATCCTGAGACCTAGACTAGATTTTGAATATATCTATTTTTCTCGGCGGTGATGTGCGACTGTGTGCACATGCGATTCCTCTGGTGCTCTGAATAGTGTCTTTAGCTTTAGGAAGGCGAGTTTAGCACTTGTCTTTGGGATGTAGTGGAGATGTTTGCGTAGATCTCACAGCGGAACGTGCGACGGCGACGCCACATCGTCTGAGAAACTGTTTGCCGCTTGGTTTCAGCTTTATTCCTGCTGGTCTCTGGTGTGAGAAAGAGACAATGAGATTGAACTTGAATCAGACCAAAGATGTTTCACCCAGAGACCAGCGCTCTTTACTTTGAGGACAGCAGAGAAACGGACGCCTTCATGCTCACCATCATATACCACCAGATGACAAAATATATGTGTATTTACAGTCACACACACACATTCAGATTTTATTCATACACGTATGTGATTACGTGCTATTACTGTATATCATTGTAATTATATGTGTGTACATACATCAATACATATATTCACATTTGTGCGTTGATATGCACACAGACGGAAAATCTGAACTTGTAATTACAGGTACAGCTAGAAAATGTACAGTATACATCAGTATACAATATAAGAGACATTTACAGACACACAATGAAGTGTATGACACACACACGTTCACATAAATGCATAGATTTTGATATACAGACACAAAGTCCAAATACACACATATAAATAAAATGTAAAAATTAACACATATAAATACAAGCAATTTTATGTCTATGTACGCAAAGCACACTATATTCTAAGTATTTGTGTGTATATTTATTTATGAAGACAAACACAGTCCAAGCATACAGTTAGACACACACTCTGACTGTGTGTCTGTATAAAAATATATACACACGTGAGTGTTTATCGACATACACACCCGCACACACGTGGCTTTCAAGGTGAACATGGCGGCGTCTTGATCTGTAAAAGCTTTATACTGTGGCTGATCACGTTCCCCCTCAGGACTTCAGCTCCGCCGTGGACGCCTGCGTGTACATTAAAGTTCTAAAGAGAGATGTTGTATTCTATTATCTGGCGTGACACGCGGCTGAAGTTCCTCTCAATCAGGGGAAGGTGAAGCTTCAATCAGACCGACACAATCACTTCCTTCTTTTCATTTCCAGGCAAACAGTCCGAAACCAAAGAAAGCGTTCGCCGTCGGAGTTCCGCCGCCTGCATGTTTGATTTCAAAGCTTTATTACAAGTAAATGCGATTCCTTGCTGAAAATGCTTGCTGAAAAATCAGTGTCACGTCTGACATTCGGCAAACCAAAGATGATGACTCCGTGTCTTCCTTTTCTAGCTTTTCTCACTGGAGGAGAAATGATGTCATGTTTTCCATGAGGTTTTTTTCTTAAGTATTTTTCTTTTTTTTTTTTCATAAAAGTACAGTGTAAAAAATTGTGTTGGAAGCTGAGGAAACCAGCTGCTTTTTGAGATATCAAGTGTTTTTCGTGTGTAGAATCCACAGCAAACCAGATTCTGTCCAGCCAGTCTACCGCTCCAGATGGTTTGTGGTGCTTCCGCTCAACTTTTATTTGGATATGTTGGCAGAATTGTTCAAGAAATTAAGTTTAAGTTGTTTTGATCACTGGTCAGTCAAAAACCGTGTTGTACATCTGAGAAGCTACTAAACGTGTGTTTGTTCCTCTCTTAGAATTGTACTGAAGTCATCTGCACTCTTTAAAATGGCTCCTGTTGAAATCTTTTCTGCACTGAAACACTGCGAGACTTCAGTCTTCAGAGGAGAATTCTAATGGCAGTGAAAGTCTATATAAAGCCTTAAAAGCTGAACTGAATGTATCTCGCTTATCCATTGTTTTCATTTCAAACACGTGTTTACTGGAGGACTTTTTTTTGTTAACTCGTTCAGCAACACAATGTTCTGTGTGAGCCAAAATGACCGTACATGTTTAGTTACTCATCAAGAATGTTTATGAATGGTTTTCAGTTTAAATAAAAACTTTCAAAAATACATCTGATTTGTTTGTGAGTTGTTAATGTGCTTCTACAAACACAAGTTTGGCCTCAACGCCATACTGNCATTTCAGGCAAAATCTCGTGGTTTGGAAGCTGCCCGAGACAAAATGTTTTCAGGAGAAAAGATCAATTTTACCGAGGTATTTGATCATTTTCCATGTCATATATAAATTTGCATGTTTAAATAAAGTGCAGCTCTGTTTAGACTTAATCGCTCAAGAGTAAATTCTACTTGAATTATTTGCTCATATTTCAAACGCATGTGTGTAAAGTGGTCATTGAAAGTATTTCATGTGACCTCCAGGGTCGTGCCGTTCTCCATGTGGCCCTGAGAAATCGCTCTAATGTGCCCATCACCGTTGACGGGAAAGACGTAATGCCGGACATCAACAAGGTTCTGGAGAAGATGAAGGGCTTCTGTCATGTGAGTGTCATGTCAACAGACTTTAAATGTTCTTCAGGATCAATCCTCGCAAATGTTTATCCCTTCCATAGAAAGTACGAAGTGGAGAGTGGAAGGGTTACACTGGGAAAGCCATCACTGATGTGGTCAATGTCGGNCCCATCACCGTTGACGGGAAAGACGTAATGCCGGACATCAACAAGGTTCTGGAGAAGATGAAGGGCTTCTGTCATGTGAGTGTCATGTCAACAGACTTTAAATGTTCTTCAGGATCAATCCTCGCAAATGTTTATCCCTTCCATAGAAAGTACGAAGTGGAGAGTGGAAGGGTTACACTGGGAAAGCCATCACTGATGTGGTCAATGTCGGCATCGGTGGGTCTGATCTGGTACGTGATTGGTCCGTTTTTTTGGTCGCACGGCTGTTTATCGGTCATTGAGAGGTTGCCCACTTGTGTTTCAGGGGCCATTAATGGTGACAGAGGCTCTGAAGCCCTATTCTAAAGATGGACCCCGGGTCTGGTTTGTGTCTAACATCGATGGAACACACATCGCCAAAACTCTGGCTGAACTCAATGCAGAGACCACACTCTTCATCATTGCNTGTCCCTTCCGAGCAGAAGAAGGATCTGGGCATTGTCGTTCATTGGTGGGATTTCAGCGGAAACACTCTTGAGGTGCGGGTGATGGAAGGCAGCCTCAGGTGTTGGTATTTCATCGCGATTGTCTGGTAAGTCATCACATTCGATTAGTGTCGGGAGTGTAAGGCTAACTCCTCCATTGACGGCTTCAATTTGGTAGCCATCTACTCTTCTGCCAGATGTTGCGGCCAGGCCGGCACACGTCTTTAGGGTGTACGGGATTGGGCTAGTCTTGACTCTGAATAAGTCGAAAAACTCTGACCTAGCTAAAGATTTGTTGCTCTGGTCGTCGAGCATAGCGTACATTTTGATAGCTTGTTGTGGATGCTCTTTCGGGTAGACTTTAACAAGACATATCTTAGAACAGGATTTTGACTTGAAGCAATCGCCGCANTGTACGGGATTGGGCTAGTCTTGACTCTGAATAAGTCGAAAAACTCTGACCTAGCTAAAGATTTGTTGCTCTGGTCGTCGAGCATAGCGTACATTTTGATAGCTTGTTGTGGATGCTCTTTCGGGTAGACTTTAACAAGACATATCTTAGAACAGGATTTTGACTTGAAGCAATCGCCGCAGACTTTAGTGCATAGTGGGCTTGCAACTGGTTCTGGTGTAGCGTCTTCCTTTTCGGGCTCCTCGCCGTCATCTGTTGGGGTACTTGAGGCCTTGGCGAGCCATGGCGGTGGACCGGGGTGAAGAGCTGTGACATGTTTATCACTGTCGCACTCGTCGCATTTCAGGGTAACTTTACAGTCGCGTGCGAGATGAAAGGTGGACGAGCAGCATTTAAAACAGATGCCCTGATCTTTCAAGTAAGATTTGCGTTCCTCAATAGTCTTTAGCCTGAAGCCACGGCACCTCCTCAAAGGGTGGGGCTTTTTATGGATGGGACAATGCTTGGCTACATCGTCTTTGGGAGCTGCTTCGTTTTGTGCGACAGCAGGGAAGACTTTGGTTTTATGCACTGATACTGGGGTTCTGAAATTTGTGTGACGTGAGATGGGTTTTTCTGTCAGAGAGCC